>CAAKHB010006050.1:110589-143242 GCA_901007665.1 Aeoliscus strigatus | reverse complement strand
CCCCTCTCCACACACTACACACACACACACACTCACACACGCCTCTCCTACTCGCCTCCTCAGCTTGAACCACTGTGTATACTGTTTTGAAAACAGGCAGCTTGAAGCAGTCAAAGAAGCCTGTTTCTCTGCCACAACAATTCCATGACAACAAAGTTCCCTTTTCAACAATCAAGTTCATTTGATCAAAATTCCAATTCATGCAGATCATAGGTGAAAATACCGGCTGCTTCGGCCGCTATCCTCCGACAAGCTGTATTAGCTCTCTGTGGTGCCAGCTGATCAGAGGACGGCACGCGGCGTCAGCATCATGGCAGACTGCGATGAAAGGTGAGACACTCCTCGTCCATACACAGACCATGTGATGTGATAACTTCCTGACAGTGACTGCATCTATGAAAAGATTTGTTTGGTGCAAGGTCACCATTGTCTGTAATTACCTTTAAAGGCCACGAAGATTTTTTTTTTGATGGAACTTTAATAAAGAGATGTGTTTACATGCCAAAACTGATTTAAGTTATTACTGCCAGATAAATGTTTGGGAACAACTTTCTACTTTCCGGGTTGAATCGTTGGACTTGCTGGTTTGCTTGAAGACGTTTCATATACCCAGGAAGCTTCTTCAGTTCTAAAAAGACCAGTGTGGACTTGTATTTTTATCTTAGTTATAAGAAAGTGGCGCAGATATCGCTGGATTCAGAACACTCACCCACTGGGTCATATTTCTCCAGAGTTAGAGGGCAGATCTAGGAGGGTAAGAACAATCTGGAATTCAAGATGGATGGTTCACGGTCAAGCTTTTTTCGGAAACTAACCAATGACATAAAACTTTGAGAGTCACTGAGAACCCTCCTGAAGCCCTCCTTTTCAGAGAGACATTCACTTTCACATCATCATCACTTCATCCTGGAGTAAAAAATGATCTTTAGTTGAAGATGTGATATATCTCACATATCTCGTGAAGCTTGATCAGTAATATGTAGTAATATCATGACTCATCAGAATTTGAACATCTGCTTTATCTAGAATGGCAAACAACATTCATGCTAAAAAATATCATGACACAATTTTCCTTTTAGATATGTTTTCTACACTCATCTATTATTTTATTCATGTATTCAACTACTTTAGTGAAGCTAAGACATGGGTAAAAAATAGTGTAGCTGAGTAAAGGTTTGAGATTTGAAATCTGATTGACATTTGATACACGTTTCTAAGACAAACACGAGCATCGGTGCATCTGAGTGGATTATTTTGATGTGAAACACTTGGGTATTGTGATCTTTGTACGTTCCTTAATAACTAGACTGAAATAAAGTGGTCAAAATCATGAAGATACCTCTGAGGGTATCATCTCTAAGCGTTAATTATACATATATATCAGAACCACCCACTATGTATGTTTATGTTTGTTTAGAGCAATGTACCTGCACGAGCGAGAACCTTCAGAGACATTTACATCTTTATCTTGATTTGGCTCCAAAACAGCAACAAAAAATACACGTTGGGTCCAAGGAGCCAAATATAGAGCCTTGACTGAAACTGGACAGAACAAAGTGTTATTGGGGCACCGTGCTGAGCATCCCCTCCAGGCGACGGTGACCCCTGACCCCACTTCTGCAGTGCAAAGTGGGCAGGTCAGTCAGCCCTCTAGCTGTAATCAAAGACGCCACACGAAGCTCTCCATGTGCGTCGTGCCTGTTCATTACCAGCACACAGCCGAGCCTCTGCAACCAGACTCAATCATGTAGCCCTGATGTGTGCGGGCTTACCTTCAGCTCGCACCGTGAAGGGGGTGTCTCCTGGTCGCTTGGCTGAGAACTGGCCCCCGAGAGAGGTCATTAGGAAACACAGACTGAAGAAGCCAACCCCCACCACGAAGATCCTGCAGGCGCGGGACAGAGAAAAACAAGGGGGCATTTTAAGAAAGGTTGGAGCTCATGAGCCAGGACCAAAGGACAGATGATGAGAAGAACGCAAAAGCAGGAAAGAGCTTGTCTTGTGTACCAGCTTGGCTGTGTCATCTCAAATAAAACATGTTCACACTGTGCTCTGAGTGCAAACTTCCATATTAAAGGCAGTAACGTACAAGTGAATGGCTGCGTTCACACAACAAACAATTTCCAAAGCTCTTTCTTTCTCTAGAGGCAGAGGCTGACGGCCGCACCAACTGTCGTCCAAAGGCTGAATGCTGCTGCTTCTTGCTTATGTACGGTGTTTGTGGGTCTGTTGTCTATGTAAATATGCTGTTCTGATATAGTGCAGGAACAATAAGTGGAAGTAAAAACAGCCTGTGAGCCCCCGATGATCATGTATATTCACTCAGTGAGACGTGACAGCACGAGATCACTCATTTCCCAAAGAGTCATTGAGTTATGTGCTCATCTATCTTCATGATGCTGCATCAGCAGCAACACCTTGTCTCAGCTGTGACGTGAACTTGTACATCTACACTGTGACTTCAGTGACTTCTCAGGGCATTTGGAATCTTGCTGTCGGTATTCTTGCATCAGGTTTTTTCAGAAACAATAAAGTATACGAACACTTAAATGTGCAGAAAATGCCAAAGGAACACTTGCTCACCTGAAAGGTTTGAAAGTGAGCAGACATCTCCTGACCATAGTGGAAAGGTTGCCGCTGCTGCTGCTGCTGCAAATCATTGTCCACACACACAGAAAACATCTCGCCTCCTGAACATCGTGCAGGTCTGTGAAGTCCGAGCCAGAACTTTCAAACCTCCACACGGACCGAGACGAGCCGAACAACTTCTCCCAAACCGGCTGACGTTCTTCTCTCCTGCTGCTGCAGCGGCGCACAGACCGTGCTGCTGTCGGCGCACTGGAGCCGATGGAGGTGTTGGGTGGGTGGGTGGGGGGGTGTTATGAGTGCATCCCCATCACTAATAGTCCTGGAGATACCACTGCATTCACACTGAGTTCCTTGAATCCCTCTGTGGATGGAGAGCAAACTGACGAGTCCTCCCAACAGCGTCATCTAACGCCTCCTGGTGGTAAAACTACTTTAAAATCAGAGCCAGACGGGTTTTTTTCTCTCAGCAAGACACAATGGATAGTAGTATATGGAAGGGTTAAAATAATAGGATAATTACAGAAAAGAAGATTAAAATAAAAAAATACGTTAAAATATGATACAATACAAAAAACGTACTGTATTTATTTACATTATACGAGGAGACAAATCTTAAAAAGCGTCGTAATCCAGAACCTAGAAAAAATAATAATTTTCAAATGCTTAGTTGGAATGGATTGTCCCACTGGAGCAGCAGTGGGACACGATGATCCCTTTCAATAATATCTTATTAATGGAAGTACATAATTCCTGGTGACATGATCTCTGGCGACCGAACATCTCATCCAGTGACAGATTAAGAAATCATCATCGTATGTGGCTATAACCTGTGTTTAACAGTTCACAAATCTCTGCAAGTTGGAACCGATGTGAGGACACAGAGCAACTCAGCAGCGACACCTGCCGAACTGAACGAAGAATGCATATAATATGACATTTTCATCCTTTGTGCTTTTTTGAAGAAGACAATTATTAATTACAAATTCGAAAAGCGACTGTATCAGATCAGAACTGTGAGTTTTATTACAGTACACAATCAATCGTGGATGTGGCGTCATTTGGTGCACTTTAAAACCAAGATGGTTCTGGTTTCTGTGGCCGAAACCTATAATACAAAATACCTACAATCATAGGTCCAACAGCTGCCTCATGTGCAGACTGAGACTGGAAGGGGTTCAATTTATCAACTCAATCTGGACTTTTACCATCTCTTTACAAAGTGCTCTTGTTGCCCTAAGTTGTTTTGATATTTGTTCTCGGTGCATGCAACCTTTGATGCAAGGAAACTGCAAGCTGATCGCACAACAACGCTACAAGCAAAATTCAACACTGAGATTTAACGCTTAAGACTTAAATCAGCTGCAATGCAATAGTCATGGAGGACCACATTCAATACTGTTATGAAGGAGAGGCAGCATCCTCTGTTGTCATGCCAACTGCTCCCTGGGTGATACATCTGCTGCCTAACAAGAGTGGCTCTGCTGATATTGTGTGTGTGTGTGTGTGTGTGTGTGTGTGTGTGTGTGTGTGTGTGTGTGTGTGTGTGTGTGTGTGTGTGTGTGTGTGTGTGTGTGTGTGTGTGTGTGTGTGTGTGTGTGCTCTCAAAGATACTGTAGCTGAGCATTCATTTATTCAAAGATAAAGCTTTACACCCTGTCTCTGAGGACAGGTGCTGTGTTGTCCAGAGTTTATCCGAGGACACACCATTCCACAGTCGTTCTTGTTTTCTTTTCTTTTTCACTTCTTTCCCTCGATATCATTGTCTTCTTAGATTTATCTGCTTCCTTTATGTGACCTGTATTTTCTGACCTCTAAACCATTGGATTATCCACAGTATTACTGCATCTGTCTCTCCGGTTGTTTATCACTCTCTGTCCGTCTTGTCTCGACTTGCCTCTTGAGCATCAACGAGTTCTTCTCTCTCCCTCCCACTGTTTGGTTTGGATTCCCTTGCTGTACTCACAGAAGCACATACCCAAGGGAACCACCACCTCCACCCCCACAAAGATTCCTTTACCACCTGGGAGAAGCAGAGGCGTAATATGTAAGCTGATGCAAAATGAAACTATTTCCATTTACTTGAGCTTCATTGCGGAATACAGAAATTCACTGAGGCACATGACCAGTGAGGACACGAAGCAAAGTGATTATTTGTCTATCAGTAATGTAGAAGAGAAGCCTCCTCTACATGGTCATTCATGGCGATTGAGGCCAGATGGGCTTCACACACTGTGTCTGGACATAAGTTAATCACAATGTGCAATTAAATTAGTGACACATGTGCAATTAAAGTAGTGCTTGTTATGGAAATATTCAGGATTCCGGATCATTTTAGTTACAGCTGAACAATTTTAGCAAAAACCTGCACGAGATGTTAATGATATATATTTTTTGTATATAATATATAATATTTTTTGGCTCAGTTTTTTATCCTGATGTGTGAATGAATACTGATGGTGTTAAAAAGGAGTTGCAGGTGAGTCGTCAGTGTTGATGCTGCTGGAAGTTCATTCATTCAACATTTAGACAGAAAAGAAATTACTCTTACATTTTACACAGGAGAACTTGTTATTGTAACCAGTTACATTTATAAAGGAACTTTCCCAACACTATAACTGAAAAGTTTAATCTGTGAATTTGACTGTGGTAAACAGGAAGAATTACTTTGGGGCTGCTTATGGGGGAAAGTCAAGGGGATGGTAAATGTCATGTGACCTCAGACAAACCTATGCACACATACACACGAAGAAATGCATTTCTATAAATTCACATGCAGTTTCGCTGTACAACCACAAAGCGGATATTTTGCCACATTTTAGGTGTTAGAGAGATCACATCAAACCACAAGAAACAATTCAATATTGGTGTGAAGGAGTAAAAAATGCAAAAAAGGACGATGGTAAAAGATGAAAAGGGGCTTTTTGGTGTAAATTTGTAAACAGACAAATTTAGCCAGAGGCTAGAACAATCACGTCAAATAAATAATAACAGACTAGCTTTTAAACTAGACAGTCAGCAGACTTGACTCAAAACGGCACACTGAAGCACACAGATAGGGACTAGTATGATAATAAATGGCATGTTTTTAAAATAAATCTGACTGACTGATACGTCGTATGTCCTTAGCAGATGTAACGTTTTGCGTTTTTTGCATCATATTCCATACTTGTGTATATGTGAATTTCTCTTGGAGATTAATAAAAGTATCTGTCTATCTATATATACTTGATAGTGCCTTTACTTGTAAACTTGTGGGAAAAGAATAATTTTACTTGTTTTTAAGCAGTTACATCACAAACTGCAACGGCCATAATACCCATTCATGCAGGAGACAGTAACAGCAGTGCACCCATGTGGGGGTTGGATGATAGTTGTTTTAAGAGGCCAAATATAAAAAAGTGATGACGTGTGTAGCACAGAATTCAAAAAGTAGGTCTATGTGCTGAAAATTAAGCAGAATAATTAGACCGATTAATTAGATGTGTCAGTGAATGTTAAAAGATAACAATCATGTTTGAACATGGACGAGAGACTTTCACACTCGCTCACAGGCCTGAGCAATCATTCCAGCACGGCATGTCCAATCATGTTCAAGCGAAAACCTGACAGTGAAAGGATCTTTCGTGCGTTCTGTCTCTCCCTGTCACACGTCGAAGAAAACTGGACCTAACACTCTCCTAGATGACAGCTGCTAACATGGTGAGCAGCAGGAAAACATTAGGCAACTCTGTGTTTGACTCATCTCAGTGTGATGTTTTGATTCAACACCATTTTCTTTCTAAGATCCAAGAACGTGTTCTCTCCTCTGGTGTGAGGACACGTGCTGTCGCCTGGCTTTCCATCATCTGGCTCATGTCAGCTGTCTCAAGCACCGGTGAGGTCTTTTATTATGCATTAAAATACGATTCAGTGAATTGTTACTTTCACTGTCTTCTCTTAAACACATTTGTCTAACGTAAGAAACAGGTCACAGAAGGAAATTGCTTCAAAAATGTAGGATTTTTGTGATATTAAGAGGAGAATGTTTTTGTCTGATCTCCCCTTGATTCAGTCAGTGAAGATGTGACGCTGCACACAACCCCTCCACTGGTGGCCAGATGTGGAGAAAATGTCACACTGACTTGCAACGCCTCATTGCCACAACAGGTAGAAATCATCAAATTTTACTGGGTGGGCAGAAATAAAACTTTATGCCACAATAAGGTCGAGAAAGAGAAACATGATCCTGAAGTTGCATGCGAGTATGCAGCAGAGGCTACCAACCACAGGCTCACCCTGACGCTCATCAACGTAACGGCCGTCCAAAAGGATAAATACATCTGCAAACTATACTCACGAAAAGGAGACATGAGTAGTCTGACAAATGTCACAGTAAAAGGTGAGTGAACTTCTTTATAATTGTTATTATTAACATTTCTGTGGAGGTATGTTTCATTGGCAGAACTTGATCTTTACAGGCTGCTTTAAAGGCCACGCCATCAACAAGTCTCTTGCCAGCTGCTGGTTCAGTGGAGATTACGCTCCAGGTGTGATCCACTGGTCGAGGGGAAACACTAACTTAACCCACTTTACCAACACACGGAAACACATGGACCAACATGGCTTGTACAATATCACAAGTACGATAAACATCCAGGAGGGAAACCACGTGTATACATGCTCGCTGTGGGTGCCTGATCTGAAGCAATATCTCGCTCAGCAGCAGCTGGTGATGGAGAGGAAGGTGACATCGTCCGGACGCGTCGTGACACTTCAATGGATCTGTCTGATGGTCGTGATTGTGAAATTAATGATGTAAAGGAAGAAGTACAGGCAGGCAGATTTTAGCATTTGCTTTTCACTATAATTTGGGACACTATCCCAGGTGACTGTTTCATGCTCACTGCAACTGAAATATTCGCATATATGACAATATAAATATGGTATGTTGCACTTTTTATATAGGTTACTATGTTACTATCAAAGGTGTGAGAGTGGTCACACCATTTTCACAACTATTTTAACTTCTTCAAAGACCACAATGAAGACTTTATTGTGTTACATTTTTTAATGTACTTGTTTTATTGTCATGCTATTTGAAAGTGGTCTATTAAATTACGTACATTTTACCCTAGCCTTCCTCCTAGTGGCCAGAAGAGGGCAGCATTCCCAAGACTGGTAAGACTGGTTATACTTTTGAAAAACATTTACACCCAAATATGAGTCTACACAGGCAGAGAGGGGAAACAACTTTTCATCAGATGTATTAGTCGCTGTTGCCAAACAACCCACACATTTAAAATAAAAATGGTACTCCAGTAAAAAAAATTCTTATATTCTGTCTGAACTCCTGAAGACACTTTAACACGGAGAAGAAAACAGCAAATGTTTCGATTTGCAGTATTGTACAAATAATTAAAAAAAAAAACACAAGCTGCACCTAAATTGAGTATGTTATGTTATGTTGAGTATGTTAATAATCCTACACTTCCGTTTGTTCTGCACTGTGACCAGACATCAGCTGTAGCACGTGGGAGAGCGTTGAGTTCACGGCGCTGAGTAACAGAACAATGGCGCTGACATGTGAGCAGAAAAAGTAGTTCTAGCATTTGCAGATGAAACTACCAGAGTCATAAAGTCGTGACAGAGCTCCTTCGCCATTCAAATGCGAGTAAATGACAACTATGTGCATCATTTTACAAACTTGTATGCGCTGTTTTGACTCGGCTGCTGGACTAGAGGGCAGCACCTGAACACACCGCTGTAGTCTGCTTGAACTACAAGTCCCGCCCTGCGCAGCTCTGAGCTCGTCAGCGCGATTCGTCGTGGACAGAATCACGATTTGAACGTCGGGAGCGAGCGGGAGAGTGATACGCGACTTGATCCGGTAAGCTCTGTGGTGTTGTGGTAATGGAATTAACCGTACCTGGCAAGGTGTAGCCCATGTAACGTGGAAATGAACTTCCTAAGGTGATGACTCGAACCGAGGGTCGGGGAACCGGGGAGTCCGGCGCAGGTGGCTGCCGGTAGTGTGCAGATGTCCGAGCGGACAGGCCGAGTCACGCTCTTTCTCATGTAACTTACGTACGTTAGCTAGTTAACACCAACGCGCTTGAACAACGTCGAAGGCGTGCGTGGCGTAAATTCATATTCGCTGAGACAAGTTAGATGTTTGACAACCCCGTGGCAGTTTAACGTGCTTCTACGTTCCAATGTTTTGATACAAGTCTATTAGCATGGCGTTAGCAAGTGTAGCTAACGGTAGCTGTCGGTTGCCTCCAGTGGAAATCAACCCTAAAGCAACTTTTTATGTCCAGAGGTGTAGACCACACAGTCCCAATTTACCCGTTGTCTTCACTTAAACGGATCTCTCTGTACACTTTCCGCAGAGATATGGTCAATAAGGTAAAGTGATGTGTGTGTGTCTGATTCTGTGCGTTTGTTGAACAGGTAAATTGGGATTTAGTGTAGTTTCCTCTCACCACTATTATTGTGTTGTTGTTTTTCCTGGGTGAAAGGTGGAGCAGGGTTTCCATCAAAAGAGGTGGCTGTCACCAGAATGTTCTCCCATTTGTTTCTTTTGTTGTTTCACCCCACTGAGTCTTTAGTCATCAATGGTTGGCACATCATTTCAGCACAACCTGGTGTTTGTGTTTAAGTCATGAATGGTCAGGTATAACTTTTATCAGACATTTTTATTTTTTTAATTTTAATATAATGTGCATCCCATGACCATCAGCTAGTACACAAGTGTTATATAAGATTTTACTGTAAAACTGTTTACGTTTTCGATATTTAATTCAGACCTGAAAGTATAAAGTTAATATACTTTTAAATATAAATTATATTTATTATTTTATTTATTATTTTATTATTTAAATATATTATAAATTATATAAATTTAAATATTCAAATATTCTCTCTTTTTTAAATGTTCTAGATTTTTTTTGTCATCAGCATCCATGATACAAAATTTAAGTGCAAATCTGCACAAAATACAGTCATAGATTTTATCTGAATACACAGATTTTAAGTCTGAATATTCAATTTGAGGCTTATTGCTCTATCAGAGGTTGAGTGGCATTGTTAAGTGATTGTATTGATCGTATTTTCATTATGTCACTTGGTGTTAACACACAATTATATTAGTTGTTGTCTATGCACAGAAATCGACTCACTTTTCTTTTATACTGCATGATGAAACAAAATGAAAGTAAATGTGTCGTTTTCCCAGCAGCCCTGATGGCGACAGACATTGTTGCACAGCTGGCCGACTCCTTGGCCAAGACAGGAGTCGAGGATGGAGAGCTAAGCTACAAAGGTCAAGGCAAAAAGCTGGATGACGCCCAGTCAGGTATGCGTCAGCTATGTTTGCCAACAAACATCCGTTCATAGCAGCAGCCTCGTCTATAATCCAGCAAGCCCTGATTGCTGAGACTTGACTGCGATGCTTTTCTCAACTCGTTATCCTCCCCTGTTTACTCTCAACCCATCACCCTCCCTCCTCTCCAGTGGGGGAAATCGTGAAGGAGATCCAGGACTTCAATGGACTACAAGCTCTGAGGTTGGAGGGAAACACGGTGGGCGTGGAGGCAGCGCAAGCCATCGCCAAGGCGCTCGAGACAAAGAAGGAATTCGAGGTTTTGCAGCTTTCTCTTGAAACCGCTGATAAACCTTGTTCACCTTAACCCCTTTGTGACACAGTAGCTCTGTAAACCAGTAAAATAATTTCCTATGAGGGGGAAAACATTCATTAGTTTACTAAAAGGTTTGCAATCAACAGCACTGGAACATTTTCTCTGTATTCATTTGACCAATTCATCAGATAACTGTAACGGGTTAATGATTTTTGAGACAAAGATGAAATCTTATCTTATCTTTGAGAAGTCATTGTCACTGTCTTTTCTTTTCCCTTTCAGCGCTGTTACTGGAGTGACATGTTCACAGGCCGTCTGCGCTCTGAGATCCCACCGGCTCTGGTAAGGGTTCATCAGCATTGTTTATGTGAAAACTATTTTAGCCCAATCTAGGCTCTGTTTTTGTTCTTCTGCTTGACTGGTTTAATAATCCTCAATTATTAGACAGTAGTAATGTTGCTGGGCTGCAGGCAATGTTCAAAATGTATTTTTTTTGTTGTTTTTTTTCCTTCTCATTTAACCCATTCAGACAGATCAACCAAACAATATTATAATAAACCCCCAGCATGTGGTACCTATATATAAATTCCAAAAAAGAGTGATTTACGCAGTAAAATTCAATTTAATTATTTGACAATTTCACAATTTGTTGCCAAAATTGTTTGTTCAGAAATTCCCCTTCATGGTTTTGTGTATGTTCTTGTTGTGAAGAACTCCCTGGGTGATGCACTGATGCTGGCGGGTGCCAAGCTGACCGTTTTAGACCTCAGCGACAACGCCTTTGGGCCAGACGGCGTGAAGGGCATCGAGAAGTTGCTCAAGAGCTCTGCCTGCTACACATTGCAGGAACTGCGGCTCAACAACTGTGGCATGGGCGTCGGAGGAGGAAAGGCAAGTGATGAGGAATGTCTTTGAAGAGGCTTGTTCCTTCTGAGCTTGTAGAACATTTGTGAATTGCTCACTGCAGTCGAAAATACAGAAAGCTGATGGTGGAGACAGTTTGATTGAACCTTGTAGATGTGACTTTCATTGTGATGCACTCTGATGAATGTCTCAGATCTTGGCTGCCTCCTTGAGCCACTGCCATAAGAAGTCCACTGCTGATGGTTCGCCCCTCCGACTGAAGGTGTTCGTAGCAGGAAGGAACCGGCTGGAGAACGATGGCGCCACTGCCCTCGCTCAAGCTTTCCAGGTGCAGAACATAGTTTTCTTTGAGCTTTGAGGACTCTACATTAAGAACTGTCTGCTGTTGGACATAAGTGTGAGTCGTTCAGTATCTAACTTATCTACCTGTACGTCACCCTCACAGCGTAGTGTGTTACAGTGAGGCTGTGCAGCTTGAATTTTATTTTTGTACTGCTAATACTACGACAATTTATGTCTTCAGTTGATGGGCAGCCTGGAGGAGGTTCATATGCCCCAGAATGGCATCAATCACCCCGGTGTGACGGCGCTGGCCATGGCCATGCAGCACAACCCAAACCTCCGCACCCTCAACCTCAACGACAACACCTTCACTGAGAAGGGAGCTATCGCCATGGCTCAGGTATGGACGTGCAGAGATCAGAGTTTGTGACATCTTGTGATTTCCACCCAATATTATTGTCCTAAGTTAATCTTGGATTAATTTATTGGTTATCAAAACATGCCTTTTTCACTAATATTCAAATGAATTAGTTATTATCAATTATTAGACTAGAACGCCTTTATTGTCCCTGTACGGACTGTACGAACTGCACTGAGTCCTGTTCTCATGTTACATTGATTTGACGCAGAAGCTTGAATCAGATGTCAGAGTTCACCCTTCCTTTGACAGGCTCTGAAGCACCTACGCAGCATCCAGGTGATCAACTTTGGCGACTGTTTGGTTCGTCCAGCCGGAGCCACAGCGATCGCAGCCGCCCTTTCAGAGGGACTGCCGGTCCTGAAGGTGAATGAGTCACAGAGGACGTCACTTACTCATGTGCTCAGGGGTTTCAGAGGTTCTTTCCGGGGTCTCTTTCTCTAGAGTTTTTCCTTTGCGCAAATGTGCATCTTCATCTGACAGGAGCTGAATTTGTCCTTTGGAGAGATAACGGAGGAGGCTGCACTGGCCGTAGCTCATGCAGTAAAGAACAAGGACAGACTGGAGAAGCTCGACCTGAATGGTACGGTCCCACTTCTCATTTTGAAAGAACAGATGATTTGATCCGTGTTTGTTGGATATCAACCATTGCTTTTGGTTCACCAGGTAACTGCTTAGGAGAGGACGGCTGCAAATCTCTGAAAGATGCCATGGAAGACATCAGCATGGGCAAGATTCTAGGGTCACTCAGGTAAATCACATCCAAGCTGTGTGTACATTAATGAATACTTATGCTGGTCTCACAGTATACTGTTGTTTGTTTTTTCATGCATGACTGAGTGTTTCCATCATTTTCAACTGATAGAGAGAGGAATTACTACAGTAGATCCAGTCTTGAGGAGTGAGTATTGTAGAAAGAGTTGATGTCCACACTAGTATTAAGACTAGTTTGTACGACCCCACTAAACAATGTGGCTCAGGTCACAACGAGGTGGAATCATATTTCCAAGTAAGAGGTACTTATATGCAGGGAAGTGTCCAGAGGTACCGTTCACTCGTCTGTCAAATCTGCTCCAGCAATTCTTACTAATGTGACGTACCATTGTCACAGTGACGATGAGGGGGAACCAGAAGATGACTATGAGTTTGAAGATGAGGAGGTTGAAGAAGAGGAAATGGAAGAGGAGGAGGAAGAAGACGAGGACGACGTGGAGGAGGAGGAGGAGGAGGAGGAAGAGGAGGAGGAAGGAAATGCTGTCAAGGTAACTCAGTCATAGTACCACAGTGATAGTACAGTGTAGAGATGTCACAATGTCAGAGTTGTGATTAGAAAATAATTGACTGAAATAATCCAGATTTTCACGATTTTTAAGGGTGGGCCATACGTTTCCATACATTTTTCCCCCTTGATTTTTGTCTTTGGGGGCACTTGAAGGCCATGGTGTATACAAAACACAAATCTGCTCAAGGACAGTATCACCAATGGTATTACAAGCATATTTTCAACTGTGCTAATGCATGTTCATGGGAAAATGGTGGGAAAATAAAATGTGTTTTTGAGACAATCAGAATCAGGTAGAGCAGAGGAGCTAGCAGACACTTTTGCAGAGAGAGGTTCCTGCAGAACGTCGCATCTCCCTCATTCGCCACAACATGCTGGTCATTTTGGATGTAACTGAGCTGGAACCATACTGCCACCTGGTGGATAAAATTCACTTATGTCTGCTGTTTCCAGTGACTGACCCGCTCGTCCGATCACTGTCACCACACAAACGCACACACACCTGTGACAGATTTCCGCATCCCTGATGTAGCGAGAGATACGCAATTTGTAAAACGTTTAGGATTAATCCATCCTGACTTTTATTATTTCGATTCATTGTAACTTAGATTAACACCGACGTGTTGATGTCAGAGGGTCAGTCGGATTTTCTCTTTTTTCCTTTGTGCTGGCAGTTCTCCACCCCAGTATCAGCACCGCGGCCGCCAGACGTCTCGTCCTTCCTCAGCTTCCCCTCCCCAGACAAGCTGCTCAAGCTGGGGGCGAAGAGAGCGCTGCTGATTGAGCAGCAGGTAAACACATGGATGGTTGAGATGGGGCGTGAAGGTTTCGATCCATCAGTGAATGTTTGTTTTTCTGTCCGACGAGGTGGACGTCACAGATGCTACAAAAACAGCTGAAGCCTTCCTGAAGATCGCATCTGTGTATAAGGAGGAGAATAACGACGTGAAGGATGCAGTGTTGGACAGTATAGGTGTGTAGGATTCTTTGATCGCTGACAGAGGTGACATTTGGTGGGAAAAGGAAGCAAGAATAGCTGAATTTTCTCCTATTTTGATGTAACTGGTTTTATTTGTTCTGTTTTTTTTCAGATGCCCTCCTAAAGAAAGCCTTTGCCACTCCATCCTTCCAAGGCTACAACTTTGTGTCATCTTTGTTAGTGTTACTTGGACTCATCAAAGTAAGTTTAAGCCGCACAGGTACACATATCCACGCTCCCTCGCCTCCCTCCCCACACTTCTTTCCGTCCTCTGTCCACCTCTCGGTCCTGTCAGAGCGAGGACAAGGTGAAGCCTGTGCTCGTGGTTCCCGGACACCTTCAAGCACTGGAGCACGTTGTGCGACAGGACTACTTCCCCAAAGAGAGCGTGGCCGTGCTGGAGGCCTTCATGTCCCGGTAAGGACGTGAGAGAATGAGCCAATCAGCAGGCAGCATCCAGGTATAAAAAGCACTGTACCGTATTGTGTCCCCTTCATCAGTTGAGCACATACATGAAGGTTTTTGATCTTGGTGGTGGGTTTGTTTTATGTTGTTTAACCAATACTTTCACTTGTGCTTTTTCCTCGGACCACCTGTGTTTCAGTCATGAGCTTTTAACAGACGCTGCAGCTCTGTTTGTCCCCAGTTCATCTTTGCACAACTCTTAGCTGTCACTACATGATTCAGATCCAGACCACCTGTTTTGGGGGGTCTGGGTCCAGACGTTTTGGTCCGTACCTGGGTATGATCACTGTGTTCACACCAGACAAACTGATCCAAGCAGGAAAAAATCAACTCCAGTTGGATTTAACAGCACTAAAGCCTGTAGGTGTGAATGCACCTTTAGTCGTCCCAGTTTTGTTAATAATAATAACAACTGCAGAGGATTTTCATGCGTCACAATAAAAAACTGTCAGTTCTCACAGTTTCGGTTTTGCATGATTCACCCATTGAAGAAGATGCAGCTGTAAGTGTCTTATTTTCCCACCTCTGACAAATCGTTGTCTTTTGTCCACAGAAACAACAAGGCCCTGGAGTCATGTGGTAATACTAGACACAACCTCCAATCAACGCTGCAGAGCCGCAGGTCCGAGAGCTGAGGACTGTTGACACACATACACACACACACACACACACACAGAACTTTGACTGATGACCAGTGGATCTCTGGAACACAACGCACACAGTCGAACTTGAAGCCTTGTTTTGAAGTTGATTTTGCTGTGATGGCGTGGATTCTCAGCACTTTCGTCGCCCTCTGTGTAACCATTGTGAATGAAAGTCTGTGTGTGTGTTGATCATATCAGCTGACAGACTGAAGTACAGATTTCCTATGATGCCAGGTGAAAGTCACATCCTCGTCGATTTGGGTTTGATGCATCAGCCGTAGCTCTTCTAACTTTGTTTACCGTGCTGTTTTTTTTTTTATATTACATCTATTAAATTCATTAATATGGTCAAACATGTATGATATGAAAATATTTAGTATTGATGTTACAGTTGATTAGGCACAAGCTATTTTTGTCTCTGCTATTAAGAAAATAAAGATCAGTTGGAGTGTTTGACATGGTGGATTTATTTAAATCAGAAGATCAGTCAGTTTTCCCTTCCCTTTAGAGGAAATCTAAAGAAATAAATACAGAAAATAAAAAACAATTCGGTAAAATTCATGAAATTTTACAGTAAAAGTATTCAGATATATCCAGCAGTTGTCGTATTTTAAAAACAGCACAAAATTGACAGCTTGTTTATATATGCGTCATGTACGTCACCCACACGGTTACCAGGTTCACCATTTGGATACACCGTTACAAGTCTTTTTTTTTTTACTACAGTTGCCTTGCTGCTCTGTGTTGGGCAACCTCTTAACTGGACAGAAAATGTTAAGCCAAGGTGTTAATTTGCATTGAGGGGTGTAGGGGCCAGAGATCACCTCTAAAGAATTTACCAGAGCCTTGTCTGGAAGCCTGCCGGCCCCAGACTGGACGCAAAGGACTCCCACAGAGAAATAAAGACACTGATAGTTAACTTTGAATCTTATTACCAAGCAAACTCGTGGCATGCTGGTAAAGGTAAGTCCGTTTTTCCTCTTTCCTTTGAGACAAGTTAGGAGCTTAGATGTGTCATTATTCATGGTAGTTCAGAGAAACAAGTATGACAAAAAAAGTGAAGAAGAGATCTTTTTAAATGGAGTTCAGAAACAAACCATGGTTAATTGCTTCCGTCTCAGACAAATATTTTAATGTATTTGTCATGAGCAGAGGCCCGTTTTTTAGCTTTCCACGTGAACGTGTGACCAAAGAGATGTGTTCTAACGTGTTTGACTGATGCAGATGCATCTCGCCTCTGCTGTGGTTCTGCTGCTGGCTGCAGCGCCTCTATCACGCGTAGAGGCAGGCAGATGTCCAAAGGTTTGCAGCTGTGACGGCTCCAAACTCACAGTCACCTGTGTTGGGAAGAACCTGACCGAGGTTCCTCCGACTGTAGACGAGGTGAGGGATTCCAAGTGCCTTAGTTTTCCCATGAAATGTTGAAAGACTTAACTGTTGTGGATTCTGTGGAATTCATACATCTTCATACATTACTTGTCTTGTTGCACTTACTGAAATGAATGTTAAACCCCAGAGAGTCATTAGCGTATATTACATACTGTATATACGTACATATGCTATACATATTAGCTACTGAAGTTTTCTATGATAATCTGTCAGTGATCAAATAGGGTTTCTCACCCTGGATAAATCCATTGTGGGGGGCGAGTGATCAATGTCCACAGTTCACCACACTTAAAAGATTAGTTTGAACCTCACAACTGTGACGATGCAGTGGAATCACTTCAAATGGATCACACACACACACACACACACACGCACACACACGCACACACACACAAGTACTTTATTTTTGCTGCCATATATGACCTGATTATGCAGCCAGAATTTTACATTTTAAACAGATCTAGAATTAAAACAAATATCACCAGTCCTCTATGTGTGAATAGAAAACATGTAAACAAATAGACTAAGCTGAAAGGAAAACAAGGAAAAAAAGGGTAGGTGCTCTGATTTATCCAGTGTTGTGTTGAATGTCCTTCACAGATCACAGTCAAACTGGACTTGAGGAATAACAACCTGCAGGTTCTGCCCAGAGGAGCATTTCTAATTACACCGTACCTCACCCACCTCAATCTGCAGCGCTGTAACATCATCAGGGTGAAGGAGGGAGCTTTCAGAACACTTGGCCGTGTGGTATCCCTCAACCTGGCCTACAACAACATTGACATCCTTTACCAAGTAAGAGGCCAGAGCAAAACCTTCAAACCTGAAGAGTTGGCTTTTTTTACAGGTTCTGTCAATGTCTTTTTCCTGTGCCACTGGTTGCAGGAGTCCTTTGACGGCCTCACGTCTTTAAAGGAGCTTTATCTGGACCATAACCGCGTGGAGGAGATCCAACCTGGAGCCTTCATGCAGCTCGGCTTCCTCAACCTGCTGGCTCTCACCCACAACCAGCTGGTTTATATCCCCAATATGGCCTTCCAGGTGCTCGGCAGACACATTCCCCGAACAAACATGAACATGCCCTGTATGATGTGAACATGACATTTCATGTTAATTTTTGGTGACCTCACAATCATCCAGGGCCTACAAAACATCAAGTGGCTTCGTCTCAGTCATAACTCCATTAACAACCTGGCTCCTGAGGCGTTCGCTGGCCTGTTCACGCTGACTCGCCTCAATCTGGACCACAACGAGCTGCAGTTCTTCCCCACGCAGGCCATGACCAGGTACGATCATCTTAGGTGGGTTCATATTCGGTGTTGTAGGATTCCAGATGGGTCAAGGTCTTGGGCTTGTCTTGGAATCGACTGTAAGGTGCAGTGACATCTTTGGTTTCGATCGGGTCAGGTGGTTTTGACTACAACACGATCTACAGGAGCTGCTGAGCCACTAAATGATTGTTTTCCTCTCCGTGTAAAGACTACGTGAGGTCACACGTCTGGACATGAGCCACAACTCCATGATCTACCTTGGTGAAGAATCGGTCTCCATGGCAAAGCTCACACACCTCTACCTTGGCCACATGTCCCTCCAAGACCTGTCAGACCGGGCTTTGTCCGGTGCCCCCCTCCTCTCCCACTTGGACCTCAGCCACAATCAGCTTCGTTACCTGGAGCCCCTGTTGGGCCCCAAGGAGCTGGCGAGCCTCAACCTGACTGGTACACCAGTTGTTTGAAACTCTGCTAGTTTCATCTGTGTCTGTTCTAATGGTCTAAGATTCATCATTTCTTCCAGCGAACCCTATCTACTGCAGCTGCTACATGCGGCCCGTGAAGGAGTGGGCGGGTGTCCGCGGGATGAAGCTGCTGGGGTCCTGTGCTGGACCGGCCCACCTCTCCGATGAGCCGCTGCAGGTCGTAGCTCCTCTGGACCTGCGGTGCTTCAGCAGAGGGGAGGCTGTGAAGGACGAGCTAGAGGAGGGTGATGACGGCACAGACGGCGCCCCGCCCACAGCCAAACCCAAGCAGAATGTGAAATGCCCAGTTAACTGTGACTGTGATGTGAGTCTTTCTTTGGTTTTTGTGAACAGAATGTTTGCATACACATGTAGCAGTAGAATGACTATAATTCTGATATTCAGGAACATATTATAAAAGATGTTTGAGTTTTAGAGAATGTAGCTCTATGAGGTAACATATTATCTATACTGTGTACTCAAAATGAAAACAAAAATATTGGGCATCTAATTTCATTGTGTTTGTGTGATCAAATAATGTCTAAGACTGATGCCCAGCATGCTACCTGTGAAGCTCGGGGTCACACCAAAGTTCCACGAGGTTTCCCCACCAAAACTCAGCTGCTGGACCTTCGCAGCAACCACTTCCACTACCTCCCCACCAACAGCTTCCCTGGCACCCACCAAGTTCTTTCTCTCCACATGGAATTCTGCAAAATCCGTGAAATTGAAAAAGGTGCATTCCAGGGAATGAAAAATCTCCTTTACTTGTATCTGTCTGACAATGACCTCACATCTCTGGAGTCTGAAGCATTTGCTGGAACACCTGAGCTCACCTACCTTCACCTGGAAGGGAACCGGCTCACACAGTTCCCTGGATCGGGTGAGTGACCGGTCAAAACTGGTTGTATACTGTTGTTGGATTGGGTTGGGAAAGTTACCTTGGGAATATATTTGGTTACACTTCCAAGTTCCCCTGTTTCAAATGTAATATTACTATTTCAAAGGCTTCATCCATATAATGTAACTATTACTATTTCTAATAATAGTTAGTTAATTTTATAATTATTATTATTATTTCATTACTTCATTACTATTCCAAATCGTTTTTGAAATTGTTTTTCAAGTACAGCACATACAGTACAAAATGCACAATAATCATATCTAACAACCCCCCAACACACACACACTGTAATTTGATTACAGTTACTCATGGTTAATTTAATTAATGCATAATAAAACAACAATATAAGATAATATTTACATGTAACTAGCTGGTGATGGATATGAACAAATGAATGTATTACATCTCTCTTACAGCTCTGGGGCTCATACCAAATCTGTTAGTGCTACATCTGGAGCGAAATGCCATCTCAAAACTCCAGCCCAGTGGTTTGCTGTCGTCAATGACCCCCACCCTCAGGGAGCTTTACTTGACCAATAACACTGTGAGTGCTATCACTGAGGGAGCTCTGGACTCGACCCACCTTGGCAAACTTCACCTGGATTCAAACCAGCTGACGCAGGTGCCCACTGATGCACTGGCCAATGCCACTAATTTGGAGGAACTGAACCTGTCTCACAACTCCATTCGCTGGGTGGGAGCGAATGCATTCCAGCCCTTCTCCCAAAGTCTGAAGAGACTTTACATGGACCAGATGAGCATCAAAAAAGTAAGAACGACTCTTTTATCCCAAAACAGCATTTCTCACATATCCTCAGTGTCTGGTTCACAAGGATTTTCTCCAGTGTGTTTTTAACAAGATTTTATTACTGTTTTTTGTTGTGGCGAGTCCCATTTCGAGGAGTGACATTTTGCAAACTACATTTGCATTTACATTCTTCTTTTTTTGGATCCAGATGTCCAGGGATGCTCTGGTGGGTTTGGGTCCAGGGCTGAGGGCTCTGACTGTGAGAGGAAACCAGCTGGAGGAACTTCCAGACCTGAGTCCTCTCAGTGGCCTGGAAGTGGTTGACCTGTATGACAACCCTCTACGGTGTGACTGTGCTTTGCTGACCCTGCGCAGGTCAGTGTATATAGTCCCAGAAATTAGGGTTCTGCAATTGGATCTTGGAATTATGTACTCATTCAAGAAACTACTGTATAACTTAGCCTGTTGAGAAATAAAAATAAAAAGCAATAATAATTGTTCTTCAAAGCAGAATCACAATTTAATGTATTCTTGAAATTGTGCGCAGATAATTGAAATGGTTACACCATCTCTTAGGTGGATGGACAATGTGAGTTTGGAGGTGATCGCCACCTGTGGTCACCCTCCGGAGCTCAGGGGTCAGAAGGTCAAGGACATCCAGATATTCTCGTCCTGTCCCGAAAGCAGCTCTCATTCAGAGAAAAAGGGTGATGTGACGTCTGCACATGTAAAAGCGAAGAGGGTCAAACCCAATCTGAAGTTCCCTGGAATCAAGTCAAGACCTGCAAAGCCCAAAGCCAGCTGGTCCAAACTCAGCAAGACTCAGAAGAAACCTGTGCTACGGAAAAACAAGAAGAAAGTGTAATGACCAACTACAACTAGGAAGGCTGTTCTAATCAGTGGAATTTGACTAGTTGTGTGAGGGTGCTGTTGGTTTCTTTGGAGGATATGTGCATCATAGTTCTACCTGGGTGTAATAAACACATGTTATTGTGGAGAGTCTGAGCATTTTCCTTCACATTTTCATCACACAAGTATATTTATACATATACTGTATGTCTAATGGGCGTCGTCACCAGACCCTCTCCGCGCGCGCACACACACACACACACACACACACACACACACACACACACACACACACACAGCACAGCACCACGCATCAAAGGAAGGGCTTTCATCTGTAGCAGTAGTATCAGTACTTGGTCAACGAGATAACACCAGCAGCGTCATTGACATGTCCAGCTTTTGATATTACTTGGTTTACAGCAGCACTAGCTCGACAGACAAGGTGGATCTAAGGAACTTTTTTACAAAGAAGAGGAAAGTAAGTCGAAGACTCAAATACTCAAATTATATACATTTCCAGCATGAGGTCATCGCTACCTTTTTCCAGTAAATCAAGTATTATGCGCCATTTCCGTAGCGCATGCGGTTCCATGGTGTAATGGTTAGCACTCTGGACTCTGAATCCAGCGATCCGAGTTCAAATCTCGGTGGAACCTGACTTTTAAGTTTTAAGAACATAAGTTCTCATTGTACGTTCGTGTTTTTACCTACAGACATCATAGTACAGATAATGTAGACAGGAAACTGTTTCATTTTAAACATGTACAACACGCGATAAAATGTAGAAGCAGATTGACGGAAATCGCCGTTTTTCTTCCGGGAAGAGACCTGACGTCACCTCAACCTTGGTTCCAGTCAAGATGGCAGCAGCAATGGACGTCGATACGCCAAGCGGCGCAAATAGTGGCGCAAGCAAGAAGCGCTTTGAAGTAAAGAAGGTATGTCTCAATAAAGCAACGACTTTCCCATGGTTAAACTGAACAATGTGCTCGAAACACGGAACGACAGCTTAACCCACACACAATGCCGACAGATTGTTACCTGCCATTAGCATGCTACTGCTAACTCTGTGTAATTGATGAGGGTTAGCAGTTAGCTTGTCTGACACGCCGTGAATGTGCACTTCTCCTTTTGGTGTTTTTTTTGAAGATTCAGCGACAAAGAGGGATGGGGTAGGGATCTGAAGTACACAGTTTCTTTAACAAATCGCGCCTTTGTTGCCGTTTGGTTCAAACTGGCAAAAGTTTAAGTAAATTAGACGTAAAGTCCATTAGCTTTAACCATTTAGCTTAACCGCCTTTCGTACAGAGACCTTACTTCTTTACGTCTGTTTGCCCAAACGTAGTATACAACACCACATAACCACTATGCTTTCAGTTAGCATTGGCAGCTTTATCAGACGATTTTTAGATTCATGGATGAGGTCGACCTCATCACATCATCAACTTATCCATGTAGTGTGGTGTAGACACCACAGTGGCCATTGACTGATCCCCCGTTCTATGCTGAGTGTAGTAAATATTACTGAACACATCACGTTCATGTCTCCAATGTTTCCTGTTTCCCACCAGTGGAACGCTGTGGCTCTGTGGGCCTGGGACATCGTTGTGGACAATTGTGCTATTTGTAGGAACCACATCATGGATCTCTGTAAGTTCAGTGGTACCTTGTTTACACACACACACACACACTCATTTTTTTCAGTTGGGTTAAAGAGCTTACTGAAGACACTGGTTTAATTAAAATCTTTGAGTGGGTAGATTTGTTAATCCACACAGCAACATCATAGGTTGCCATCATAAAAAAGACGACTGAACAATAGTTGAGCAGGTGCTTTGATATAACAGCAACACTTGTCGTTTGGTTTTGAGTGTTGCTAAGCACACGCTGATAGTACTGTATATATATATTGGACTTTATTGTCCCTCGCAAGAAATTTGTTGTGGGCAGCACACGCTATAAAAAAGCTGCAGACACAATTTTCACATAAAACCTAATCACAAGAAACATGAAAATAGCATGGATGGAGAAGGTTATCAGAGATGCAGAAGGATCATGTGAATGTGCAGTTTGTGACTGTCCATCATGAAGTGATGGTGGTTGGTTGTCCTCTTTGGCTCCTTCCGTACAGTCATCACGTGTTGCTAAATCGTGTGTGTGACTTTGTTTCTCTGTTGCCCCTCAGGTATAGAGTGTCAGGCCAACCAAGCGTCTGCCACCTCTGAGGAGTGCACCGTCGCTTGGGGCGTCTGCAATGTGAGTTCCCACTGCCCGGTTCAACCTTGTTTTAGCAGCTGTCTGCTGTCATACAGCAAATCACTTATCACATGAAGTGATTTTTTTAGGGTTTTTGCAACGAGCAAAAACATGATTTCAAAAGATGTCTTTGTAAAATGTCGTAATGCTTTTAATTGGTGTATCATTTTTTGAAATAGCAGGCATTTTACAGATCTTACATGTTGAAGGTGCATGAATAGAGACAATCTATTGTCTCATGTTAGGAGATTTTTGCATTGAAACCTCATTTGATGAATCTTTTTTTTTTTTGTCCTCTGCAGCACGCCTTCCATTTCCACTGTATTTCTCGCTGGCTGAAGACCAGACAGGTTTGTCCTCTAGACAACAGAGAGTGGGAGTTTCAGAAGTGAGTACTATCTTGCAAAACATCACATTATGAAACTATGTATAGATTGTATTGTAGTTATTTAACCACTGATGATGCACTTCTGGTTAGATGCTAACTGCATTTCGTTTCCCTGTATCTGCTGCATGTGCAATGACAAAGTTTAATCTAATCCAATCTGATTAAGACTGTAAAATCTCGCAGAATTATCTAGGATGGTTAAGCTACACCTGCGCATACTGTTAATATTGCATGCTTGGACGTTATCTAGTTTATTTTGTTGCTGTGTATGACAATGCAGATTTCATCACTGTGGGACAATAGATGACCTTACATTCCGCTGGAAGTGCTGTGACGCTTATTTTCAATAAACCATGGTGATTTTCCTTTTAATGAGCAGCTGTATTAACAGACTGCTTTTTCTCCACAGATACGGACACTAGCTGGAATATTGTTGACGTCCTTTGTTTCTGCGAATGTCACTGCACCTCTACTCTTGTAAGCTTGTAAACCCACTTCTATACACCCACGTTTTTGTTTTGCTATGCTGTAAGTACTGAAATGAATAAACATGAGTCTTGTTCACAAAGTTGACCTTGTTTTGTTCATCAGGAGTCACCATGAGGTTGAACTGCTGGTTAAAAGCTCCTCTGTGACTGAGCCCAGGAGGGCCAGGCATTAGTTAGCACACTAATCCTCTGGTGCCAGAGGTGGATTAGGTGGCCTAGTGACCCATTCCACTCTCTGGGCTGGATTAATAAACAGCACCAGTGGGTGTACATTCAGTGTGTTTTAAAAAAAAAACACGCTAATGGGTGCCCGTTCCAGAAAGCAGGTTTAGTGAAAAAGCCACAAAAATGGAAATCCAACCAAATGTTTCATGTTTGAATTCAGTCCATCAGTAAGACTGATATTAGAAAACTTTGCAGTTTTCAAAACTTTAACACTTCTCACTAAACCGGCTTTCTGAATTGAGCTCAATAGTTAAAATCAGTTTGCAGTGTGAAGAAAAACAGTTCTATCAAACAGCAACAGAGGGTTTATTGTGAATCATGAAAACAAGGAATGACAGGGTTTTTTTTGCATGTATCATAAAATGTCAATTTTCTGAGTGTAGCATCAGAATCAAAACCATTACTAACTATTAAATGTTTGTTAGCTAACGTCTTAATGTGAGCGTTCCCAGAAACATGTCAGTCTGCGGTTAAGCGCCAGCTGAGGCAAGTCAGCGGCCTTGTCCCACCAGGCTGATGAATTATAAAAGTCCCCCTGTTTTCTGTATATCACACCAACTCGGAAAGTCACCAACGCTCCAGTTTGACCTGACCACTGTGAAAGAGTTGACCAAGAACCCCCCTCCCCCTTCCTCCCCACACCCGCCTCCTGCTCCCTCTGCTGCTCCCCTCTACGGTTGAGGCTGTGCTCCAAATTTGGCGCTCAACTTGGTGACGAGAGCCATGATTTTAGGGTTGTCCTGGTACTTCGCAATGTTGGCGGGGTTCTGTGCCACGTCCTGGAAGGCGATCATCACCTCAGGGTCCTGGAGTGTAAAGAAGGATGCACGGTTACATGGCCACAAAATCACTGCTTCCTTTGTCTCAAACTGGTCTGAATAGAAGTGAACTGTTCGTCATTAAAAATGTTTTGGAATTAGTCTAAGTTTTCTTCGTATCCACCAGGCCCCGTTCCAGACTGCAGGTTTAGTAAAAACCCTGAGTTTGTTTGCCCTGAAATGAACAGGTGTTTGTGCACAAATGTTTAGGAATAGTGTTCATAACATGGTTTTAGTTTCTTTCCATAAAGAACAGTATATCATTGTGCATGGCATGCACGTCTTGTGTATAAATTTCTTTTTCAAATAGATTAAATAAATCTGGTGTGTCAATAAAGCGAGGTGTTCACCTGCTCTTGGATCAATGTGGCAGCGTGCCACATTGATTACCACTCTCGCCAGTAGAGGCCGCTGCTGCACAGCTATATAACACTTGATGCTTGTGATTTTTTTTTTCATATGTGCATTAAGATTTCTGACAACAAAAATTGACTTAAAAAAAAGAGTTCAGAGTCACACCTACATCTGATAAATTTCAACCGTTAAAAGCTATTTTTCAATCCTCTGCTCAAAAATTGCATACCCATAATAAAAAAAAGAATTTCTCTGCAACCATTAAGTCTATTTGAATAATTATAATAAAGCTGAGGTAAGAAATTTTACAACTACAGTTTGAAGAGGTGATTTCTGTCTGTGCCATTCCTGTATTTCAAGCCGATGCTTTGATGTTAGAGAGCTTTGTGTGGACCCTCTGCTTTCGTTCGAAAGGCAGGCACGTGGCGAGTGAGTTGCCTCGGTTTGATATTTGATAATTCATTTCGGTGGGGTTTGGGTCATGTCAGAATGACACATTCTTGTAGCCCACATTCTGCTGTTTAGTTGAATTAAATGTGCAACATTACTATATTCTTTCCATTAGTGCATTGTTTCACACTATTTGTTCCTCTTAAGTATGAAAGCCCCCCAACTGGGGGTCACTCAGATTTATCTTGTAAAGAGGTCAAAGTGCAAGAGTCAATTTTCTGATTTCCCAAAAGGGGGCCGAGCAGTTTCTTTAACGCGCGTACGACGACAGAAAAAGCGTTGGTGAGATGAAGTGGATTTCTGCGTGTCACCTTCATGGCATTGAGCAGCTCGGGATCCTTCAGCAGATCGCCGAAGCCGGCCATTCCAGGAGGCGCTCCGCCTGGGAAACCAGCAGCAACATAGTCACACGTGTGATCAAAGAGCATGTGAAGTAAAAAGGTGAATCCTTGAGTGCTGAATCCAACCTGGGAAGAATCCTGCTCCATTTCCAAACTGCCGGGCTTCCTCCTCCTGTTGGAAGACGTGTTGTTTGGGATGAGCGATGCTGATGAGTTCAGTGCAGAGGAGCGATTCATCGTCATAAAGGAACTCACCCTCTGAGCCCGCGCGTGCTCCTCCCTGGCTTTCTTGACTCGCTCTTGTTTCTCCCTGATCTCTTTCTCTTCTCTCTTGCGCTCATATTTGCGTCTATGCTCCATGATTTTGTTCGCCTGGAAACCAAGAGGCCACAAACTCACGGCCGAGTCTTAGCTCGTCACGTCAGGCGTCTGTCGCACCTCGTGATTATACATCTGCAATGTTCTAACCGTACCTTTGGCTGGACCTCCTTCAGCAGTGCGCTGGCATCCTCGTCATAGTCCAGTTTACAGGCAGTGGCCAGATCCCTGGCTGCCTCCTCCCAGTGGCCTAGCAGCCTGCAGCAGCACACAAACACCTCAGTACTTTCTCTTTTTTTATTTTACACATTAAAAACATTTCCATAGCACATGTAGGAAAGTCCCAGACATTTCCAGCTGAGAGTATCAAGTAATGGACCATCCTATGATGTCTAGAGGAGGTAAACTTCCCTCTGGCCTCCCTGATTTGTTTTCCCGTGTTTTATTATTCTGCTCCAGTCGTCCTCATTTAGTTCACAGTCCACATCCCTCTCATAGTCTTCAGACCATTGGCGTCAGTTTGGTTTTAAAGTGGGTGGGGCCCAGAGACACCCGCACCCCCACGTCATCCCCGACGCACTGATCCATCCAACAATTCCTGAAGTGCGAGGGTTATAGTGGCAGGGATTTGTAACTCATGCAGGATTGAGGCAGACGATCAGCAGCCTCGCAATTTTCAAACCAGCAGTCTGCTGACCTGTCTCTGGAGAAAATGCCATTGTCAACTCTCAGCTAGGAGAGCTCCACTTTTTATAGTGGACACACTATACACCTGAGTGCCACTTGTAGAGGGACGTGAGGTGACGCACCCTGTTCACAAAAGAGCAGAGATATGACGAACAGTCGATGTCGAACGTTCCACACAGATGAGACCCCAAGCTGAGGAAATATTCAGTAAAGGTGCGTGTACATGTAACCTGTGTTTGGGCGTGTTCATGCATGAGGTGTCAAACTCAATCACCATCTGACATCCTCTGTACCTGTGAGCTTTTCCTCGCCACTTGTACGGCTGTGCGGAGTCTGGGTTGATGCTGATGGCTCGGTCGCAGTCTCTGATGGCTGCGTTGGGTTTCTTCATCTGGATGTAAACGCTAATACGAAAGACAAGGGCAATACAACAGATAGAGCAACGTCAGTCCTGAGAGGATATTTTGAGGAGTCAGCAGAAGCGACGTGGTGGAGTCTCTAAAATTCACCGGTGAGGACTCTCACCTTGCCCTCTTTGCATACATAATGGCTACACAAGGGTTCAGCTTGATGGCTTCGGTGAAAAGATCCAGAGCTTTCTGCGCGTCCCCTGCAGGAACAAGTTGAAAAAAGTGTCTGAAATCATGATTTTCATCAAATTCTCATTATTATCATCACAATTTCTGCTTTCCTGTTTATTTTCTACCTTCTCCAAGGGCGTCAATGGCTGCCATCTTCTTCTCATTGGCCTGGTTCACCCTCTCCTCCGACACCTAGGGATATGCAGTTTGTGTTCATGGATTTGTCAGTAGTTTACTTAGTTCCTGAATTATTTGTGCAGGGAGGAAAGAAAAAGTTTTTGTTTTTTTTTTAACCTCAGTACTTTCAATCTCCCCCATTTCCTGTGGTTCATCCATGTCCGGCTCAATGACACCCTCCTGGTCAATTTCTGAAGAAGCAAAAAAGACTGACTGAGAACATTGGAGGCTGTGACGCGTTACCCATGGTGATATGGTGAAGAACAACAAACTTGATCCATCGTGTCCATTTGCTTGTGAAAGACGTCCTCCACAAATACGCGAATATATGATTATTGGGAAATCCCCCGAGCATATTACCTATTTCACTCTCCTCGCTCTCAGAGTGCACAGGAGACTCGGGCGGGGGGGGTGGAGCCGATTTCGAGGAGGGACCACAAGGACATCCGCCCTAAAGTCAGAGAGTACTGTCATATTTTTATGCATTTGCTGTTTGTCGGCAAGACAAAACAATAAATGTAATTAATTCAGGTGTGAAAAAGAAGTTGGAGGCGGCTGTGTGTCACCTGGCAAGAATCCTTTGATTTGGCCACAGGAGGAATGGTTGCACCCATGCTGTGGTTTACAATAAAGGGGGGAAACACAACATTTAGAGATATCAAGTTTGTGTCCCATGCCTAAATGTGCGTCCTGCTGTTTGCTCAAGAAACATGCTGGTGTTCAGGGGACTTCTTGGGCTGACCTCTGCAACCAGGTCCGGAAGAAGCCCATCTCGGGCAGGTGCAGAATCTCTGGTCTGGACTCACAAAGCTGTATGAAGCCCCTCAACTCCGACACTTTTCGTGCGTCCATTCTTCTCCCGTCGCTTCCAGTACACGGAGCACTGAAAGGCAAGGTGCAACTTAATCAAATATCTCACGCGGTTGCTCTCACTAATAACAATAACCACAAAAAAAAAACAAAAAAACCCACAAAACTTTCACACAACACGTGCAGTTCACAGTGCTTTAGAACAAACACTAAAATATTCTTAAAATGAATTGACGTTGAAGTAACTAGGTTAGGAAATACTTAAGACACAGTAACGTAAGCTAAAAATCATTTAAATGTTCCTGTTTAAAAACATCTGTGCAGATTTTCAAGGAGCGAGCTAGTTCCTCATGTCGACTGTTCTACAGCTTTGGACAAATACTGACAAAAACTTTAAACGACACAGCTTTGGTTAGTCCGATACCACTAAGTTTACTCTCTGACCGCACTTGTAGGCATGAAAGTGCAATACAGGCGCTTGCAATGCATCATGAACGACTATTTCAGTGAACAATCCAGAAGTTTCCTGGATTTTGAACCTGATGGTGACGCGATGTCTCTTTGACGCATGATTTTTTTTAAGCTAGCTGCAATACATGCTGGGCTCAATGGCCGTACGTGCAGATAGAAAGGTGTTTAATTGAGAAAAAGCACACACCTGACCGATGATTTTGAGTGTTAACACCAGAGAAGAGAGGCTGTCGATTGAAGTTGCGGTCGAATTGAATAGCTACAAATCAGCTTGACTAGTAGAGACTAGAGATGATCCAAAATGACGGCGCGCACAGACGCCGCAGCTGTACGCTCTTATATCGTGCTATCTGTTGTCTTTACCTATTTTCTTATGCACCATTAGTTAAAGTAACTAGCTGTTATTTATTATGGCATTCCATGTGAATGAAACTCGTGGATTGGTGCTAATTTATTTGCAGTCTGTGCAATGACAACGGAGGGAATAGGAATCTAGTGGCGCCGCTCGGGTATTTTTACTCAGGCACCTTTTCGGACGAACCCGGGGATTATTTCAGAAAGTGCCCTCAATCAGGTCTGATAGGCAACATTGACGCTATATTACAAACATGAATAGAGGAGTGTGTCATAACATTGTTGTTATGGCAGATTAAAAGACAAGATCCTTTATTTTTTATGGGGTAGCGTGTTAAAAATGGCCAAAACATTTTAATGTATATGCATTAAAACATCGAATGCAACTGAATGAGCTCAAAAATGACGGTCCATTCAAAACGGTGAAATTTACAATGTTTAGACCTCATAATATCGTTTTAACTTAAACTGATTCTGATGAAATATAGTTGGTTATTTAGGAATTAATCCATCTCTTCATCATCCTCTTTACATACTGGTGTAGGAAAAAAAAAAAAAAAGAAACGGCAGGCTTTACATCGGCCGACAAATGCGAAGCAAGCGCCTGCTAAACTAAATCCAGGGCAGCCTGACCCCATGAAGCCAGCACGTACAGTCCACAGGGGACTTTGATAGTTATGTTGTGTGTGTATGTTTTTGACATTTCGAAGTCGCTAAAACGTCGTCCACGTATATCGGATGATTCTCCAGAGTACTTTCACCACATGACACTGACTGTGTCATAATGTCGGCAACGGGCGACAAGCCACAGTAGATCGGTGTCCTCCGGTTGTGCCTCCATCATGGTGCCCTCCGCGAGCAGCACCGCGTTCATCGCTGCTGTCCGGCTGCTGCGACGCGCCTGGAGTCCAGGTGAGCTCCGCTCTGAGTGTTGTATGTCTGATATTTATTCTTGAATCGGTTCTTTTAAAAGCATCAGTCAAACAACCAGCTAATCCTGTTAGGTCAGTTGCGGTGCTGCCCTCAAACTACTGCAAAAGTAGTTGCGCTCCATGCATACATTCCAGACATATATTTAATAAAGCCAAGGAGATATTGAAAACTGACTTTAAATTGCACATTCATATTATTGAAGCTACAGGGAATATATGTAATTAATTCATTGTTTTGCAGAGAGAGAGAGAGAGATTATTTTTATAGCACCAGTTAGCTATCTGTGCATACAGACAAATAATAGTAACTGCAAAGACAGCAAATGATTGTTGAATTAATTTCATATATATATATATATATATATATATATATATATATATATGTCCTATCATTTTCTTGCACAGATGTGAGTATTTCTGGTAATTTTTGTATCCTGTTCTATCCATGTTTAATAATGTTTAGTTTTGTTCTATGTGAAGCACCTTGAACTGCATTTATGTAAGATAGTATTTTATGAAGAAAATGCTTTTCTGAGTTCAAACATTTAAATGCTATAAATGTTGAGCTATGTGAAATGACATATGACGGATGTTGTGCTACGTTCTGCAGGATGTGTATGGTGTCCATGCAGAAACATATCAGTGAAACCCGGAGGTCTGAAACCAAAGACGGTTCCCCCTCGGTACCTAGGGCAGCCCAGCCCTTTTACTCATCCACACCTCATCAAACCTGGTGAGTACTGTAGTACTGTAAGTACTAATACAAAAACCTGTTTCAGTGAAAAGCACACGGTGTGTAATCATGCTTGTACTTCACCAGAAGAAGATATACACACCTGAAGCTCAAGTGCTACAAGTGACATTGTGACGTATTATGTTTGTTTCAACTTGTTGTTTTGTGATCTCTGGTCTTCAGGTGAGGTGACCCCAGGCTTGAGCCAGACAGAGTATGAACTTCGCAGGCTAAGACTGGCCTCACTTATTGAGGCCCAGTCAGACAGCCTGGGACCCTCTGCTTCTTCTAGCACCCATGTTGTCGTTGTTTTGTCCCACCCGACACGCTACATGACCAACGACATACCCTATCCCTTTCACCAGAACCAGGTGTGTGTTGTCAAGTGTCATCTCTCGATCTTCAGTTGTAAAGGATCTCATGTCTAAAGGTGTCAAAGTCTTATTCATATGGTTTTGATGATTTGTAATTTTCTAAGTCTTTGTTAAATGACCCAGAGACAAAATTTCCTCAGGACTTTCTGTACCTCAGTGGAGTCTTGGAGCCTGACAGTGCCTTAGTTCTTTATGGGAAAGGGCGACCAGACCAGGCCATCTTGTTCGTCCCCCGCAGAGACCCAGGGAGAGAGCTGTGGGACGGGCCGCGTTCAGGGAAGGATGGAGCAGCTGCTTTGACCGGCATTGAGAGAGTTCATAGCACAGAAGAACTCAGTGTTGTGCTCAAAAGCCTTAATGGTGCGTTGAATTGTGCAGTATAAGTATGACACAGTTACTCCTTAATATTGACAGTGTTTTCTATGTCCTGCAATCGTCCCTCAGGCAGTACGATTTGGTACGATGGCTCTCAACCAGCCCATCCTCAGCTCCATCAGGTGCACGTGTCTCCCGTGCTGAAGGCCGGTCCGATGCATCGCACTCTCAAACCCCTCATACACTCTCTCAGAGCCCTCAAGAGCTCAGCAGAGGTGGCTCTCATGCAGGAAGCAGGGCGCATTACGGCGCAGGTTGGTATTTAAATTGTCTGCTAGTGTAGTAAAAGTATCTAATTATTAACCTCATCTTGTCTCTCAGGCTTTCAGGAGGACGATGGCTGTGTGTCATGGAGATGTGGATGAAGCTGTGCTCTTTGCCAAGGTAACTTTACTGCTGATCACGTGTGGCCTGCTGTCGGTATGTCTTGTGTAATATGATGACCGCGACTGTCTTGTCCATTGATTTACTCGGTGTGTTTTAGAAGAGACTTGATACTGTTCTTGATTCAGACTGGTCACAGCTAAAACAAAAGTCATTGTGGGCAATCTATTCTGTTCTGTTCTATTCTATGCGGATAGATTAGTAAAGAGTAGCAGACACTATCATGAACAACAAGTACTCAATCAAAAATGTTGCACATGAGACTCCATCTTCTATTTGGCAACCATATTCATCCCAGCTCTAGGTTGGAGTCTTTATACACAGTGTATTTATGGGCATTGGTAACCATAACAACCATGCCAGGTTGTTCTTA
>CAAKHB010006050.1:97919-110569 GCA_901007665.1 Aeoliscus strigatus | reverse complement strand
ACCATGCCAGGTTGTTCTTAGTTTTGTGTATCTGTGTGTGTTTATTTCAATTTTACTGCTGTAACCACAGTTAATCAATCAATACAGCTGGAGTACATCTGTCAATATACTGTACTCTCTCTGCTGCTGTGCGAGTTGATGACATTACATTCCAGTGACTTACCACTCTTTCACGAGCACCTCTCTCTCTGCTCCATGTTCGATCAGTGATCAGAATGACGGCAGTCATGCTGCCTTTGGCTGTTTTTCGAAGACACGTCTTGAACTTATGTTACAATCTTCCTACAGTTTGATTTTGAGAATCGGATTCATGGCGCCAACTTTTTAGCGTATCCGCCTGTGGTCGCTGGAGGGAATCGAGCCAACACGCTGCACTACATAAACAACAACCAGATTATCAAGGTAAAAGAACTTACTGAGGCTGGTTCATACATATCTCATACATTACTGAACCACATGAACTTGTGTCTTTCCTTCATCAGGATGGTGAAATGGTGCTGCTTGATGGTGGTTGTGAATACTTTGGCTACGTTAGTGATGTCACTCGGACGTGGCCGGTGAACGGGAAGTAAGTTTCATTCACAAACGGCTGTTTAAATTGATAAAGAACATCTGCGTCATCAGTTCTCAACAACCCTCCTCCTGCCAGGTTCAGCCCCGCTCAGGCCGAGCTGTATGAGTCCATTCTGGAGGTCCAGCTCTCCTGTTTGTCTCTGTGTTCCCCTGGTGTCAGCCTTGATCACATCTACAGTACCATGCTGGCTCTGTTGGGACGACAGCTCAGGCGACTGGGCATCGTAAAGGCCAGTAGCAGCGATGCTGATGTACTGAAGGTAACACTTGAAATGCTATTTTGAAAGCCTGAACACTTCTACTGCTTTTCCACTACACAGTTGCAGTTCTACTCGACTTGGGTTGGTTCCAGAATCAGAATCAGAAACTGCCAAAGTACCAAAAAGATAGATTAAAAAAAAGGATAGAAAGCTCTTGTGTATAAATTGCAGACTTTTGTGGCCCATTAGTTGTAACATCTTAGCTCAGGCCACATAAGATCTGCCCCTGTGTCATCAGAGCTGAACAAGGGAATAGATTATGGACTTGTCTCAGTCCTTTTTCATGCTCCATCCAGGCTGCGCGGCGCTTCTGCCCCCATCACGTTGGTCACTACCTGGGCATGGATGTCCACGACACGCCTGAACTGTCCCGCTCACAACCTCTCCAGCCACGAATGACCATTACGATCGAACCAGGTGAGAAAAGAAATGTTCAGTTCGCTCATATCTGCACAAATTTTTTAAAAGATGTGTAGATAAATGATTTGTCTTTGTGCTACGTAGAGTTGCATTGAATGATTGCGTCCACAACCCCCATTCTTGTTCGAGTTCTTTCATAGTGTTGAGTAAAATGTAGTTTTATTGTTATCGAAGTCAGGTTTTAAAAATTCTAACTGCATCCCACATTGCGCAAGTCTGAGCCAAAATCTCTCCAATGGCTCATGATGGACTTTGTTTTTCTCACATTTCTCCTGCTTTCACAGGGTTGTATATTGGCGAAGACAATGACGAAGCCCCCGAGCGTTTTCGTGGCCTGGGTGTCAGGATTGAGGATGATGTGTTGATTCGGGAAAAAGGAGGGCCTCTGATTCTTTCCTCTGACGTACCAAAGACCATCGCTGACGTAGAGCAAGCATGTGCTCAGGGGTAGGGCAGGGAGACGGAGACGGGCAAGTTACCCAATGAGCCGCAGCGTCTATCTCCATGGCGATGACATCATCAGACACAGGTCCCAGGCACAGGAAGGAGTGGCATGCACTGTAAAACTGAAGTTCAGTCCCAGCGAGGTTCTCTTGTACAGCGATAAGACACAGAGAAAGTTCTGTCCCGTACATGGAACGGTGCCATCAGTGTATGAACTCTCAGTCAAAATCATTGATAGAACCTGGATGATTGACAAATAAGATGTATACCAAACCACCATGTTTGTGCACAAATGTAACAAGAAGCCTCTGAGAAATATGACAGCTCCCCGAACGCAGTGAAATGCCTAAAAAACATGTCTACAAAGGAGTTTGTACGTGTTTGTTACGTGTGCATGAGAAACCAAACAAATCTGCTGTTCTTTCATAGAGGATTCTATTTAAATGCATTTTCAATATTATTTCTTCTCAAGGTAATACATTACCACACTTTAATTCATGTGTGACAGAGGACCTGCTGATGATGAGAAGAATGGTGCCTTCAGCTGAATATGATTGCCAGTATCACGACTGGATTTGTTAAACAGATCTGCGTTGACTGTAAGCCTGATAATATAATACCTTAAGTGGAAGCAGAAAATATTTTAGCTCAGACTGACATGAATCACATTCACATAGATTTGGCTGTTGGTCACCGGTGGCACACTATCAGGTAAAGAAGAGCTTTAAATTTCTGATTAATTCCACACATATTATTCCTTATCATGGAATTATGGCCACAGAATCAAAAACATAGTTTAGTCAGTGCTCTCCATTCAGATGTCTAAATTATGAGCAATTCCAATGAGAGACAATTTTAAATAACGTTTTATTCTCACAAAGGATAGGACTGTCCAATATTTTACAAAATCAATAGTATAACATCACTCACAGATTATTCCTCATCAATGTTTTATCACACACCTCAAACAAACACACAAAAGTGAAGCACCACTGTCCCCTCCGGACACCGGAGCATACGGAACCATATTCCGGTCAGTCCCGAACTCTTCCGAAGACGACCTCCCACCCCTCCTCCCCTTCACGCCTAATGTTGCTGTACCTCCAACCCTCCCCCAGTATCAGAGGAGTAGAAACAACAAGCCGCCATTTTGTTTGTGCGGACAGACCGTCAGAAACAGGAGGAGATAACCAAGCGGAGGAAGGAGCGACTCCGGCGACCGACGGTATCGCCCAGAGAAGTGCCGGGGAAGGAAGGAAGGGAGCGAACTCCTGCCCGTGATACCGAGAGAGAGAGGGGGTGAGGGGGAGAGAGCATCACCCCGAAAGATAAGGCGACCGCGGGGATAACTGAGTCGGTGATATATATGTGTGTGTGAATGCATGAGAAGGAGATCCTCCGAAAAATCCAAGGAAGGGGGTGGTTCGCGGAGAGGGGAGGCGGAAGAGGGCTTTCCATTATTATAACCAGGGAAAAAACTGCGAGAAAGGGGAAAACATCAACATGAAAAATAATTATGTGTCCGTCGCGGAGGAAGGAGAGAGTCCGCATAGACAATTACATAAATAAACTGCTGCCGGGCAGAAGGGAGAGGTGGAAAGAAGGACGGGTTTGAAGGGGGGAATTGCCAGGATCACCACCACGAAGGGGGTATTCTCCATCACAAAGAGTCAATGAGACGATTTTGTTCGCCCAAAAAGAATCCAAGAGGCTATCAGCATAATTGTGCCGATCTGAAGCTTTCCGCTTGCGAAGTAGCCATAATTTCTCCACGAAACGCCGTGAAATTTTGTCACATTTCGTCGCCGTAGCGCGTCTTTTTTTTTGGGTTCAGATTTCTTTTTTTTTTCCCCCAGACTACACAATCAAGACATCCCACACGCAGCGAGTGAATGCCATGTTTTTGGGAATATAGCTTTTAATTTTGGTCCTTTAGTGTTTTAACCGGGCGAGATGCAGGGGAGAACCTCATCTGGAGCACAGATAAGTAGTCCCACCGATCGTTCTCTGCAAAATACAACTAATTGGATCGATCTGATTGCCCGCTAATTGGCAATTTAGTGTTTTTGATTGCCCTCAATAAGTATATACTGTCAGAGAAATAAAGTCTGCATCAGAATCGGTTGCACAGGAGTCGTGATTTTTGTCAAGATTTTTTTCCTATGTTCAAACGTTGCCCTGCATACTGCAAACGGCGTAATCGCGCAAAAAAAGGGAGGCATCAACCAAATGTGCAATATGAGCCTTTTTCTTTCAGTGCCTTGCATGATCACACACACATAAGTGCACAAGATAGTCGGCATGCACATGCAAAGGGAAAATAACCCATGCATGGACACATTTGCAGGGAGTTTAATTTTTGTATCTTAGTAACTGCAAGTCAGAGACACCATTCTTTCGGACGTTCTGCAGAATAGTTACAGCCACTATTTATTAAGTCACAGTTTTAGCTAATGCAAGTTTTTTTTCCCCTCCAGAGAGCACCACCTACGCTTTAATTCTACTTTTAAAAAACACTGCTGTTGCAAAAGCACCCGTTGTTTTTTTTTTTTTCCTCCCCCCTTGCCTCTCGGGTTTAGAAATCTGTGCGCTGCCAGCAGTGGGGATGTACGATCAGGTGAGAAAAGTGCTAAATGCAACTAAGGATTTCCTAACTGTTGCATGAAAGGACGGCTTGCAAAAGTTAGAACAGGACTACCGTGGATCACTTGACACTTTCCGGAGCTGATACACAGGATTTCTCCGCCGACTATGGCGGATAAGACTGAGTGCAGCACGGAGGACGGATCCCGGGACAATTCCTGTGTCACCGAAGAGGCTACATGAGGTTGTCAGAGGGCCGCACGCTTTCCTTTTTTGCCGACTCCACCTTCCCACCTCCTCCTGTTCAAATCTGCGAGGAAACACAATCTCCGACAGGGGAGGGGGACTGATATCTGCAGAGGTATAAACCGAGAGGGGGACCTGCGAGGGAAAGAGTTCAACATAGCTGTCTTCTCCCCTACCGTCCCCCCAAGCGGTGGGGGAGCGATCAAAAGCAGATTCTCACAGGGATCGGACGAGGAGAAAAACGGGGGAATACGTTTGCCCTTCGTGGATCTAAAGAATTTTTAATTCGTCAAAAAATATGGCCGATAATGTCCTGGAGTCCGGCCCGCCTTCAGCCAAGAGGCCCAAGCTGTCCTCTCCAGCTCTCTCTGTGTCTGCAAGTGATGGAAATGGCAAGTATATTGCATATATTATTTATCAGGAAATAACAAAACCAAGTAACTTCACGAGTAATGGTGACCGTTCAGTCTTGAAATCCCTGTAGAGTTGCACAACTTACTTTGTCGTGACACTGGATTTGCACTACTATTTAATGATTTTAAAACCTGCCAATATTCGCGGCTTTCATTAAAAGGGACTAGTCTGTCAGTGGGAATTGCTAACGAAAAAAAACATGTTGTGTTGACGACAGGAACAACTTTCTATGCGTGATGTTTTGAAGCGTTAGCCCCCAGCAGGCTAACTAGCTGGTTTTTACTATAAGATCCACCTCCAAACAATGGAAGAGTCGAGTCACCCCCACTACGCTCCAAAGTTGCCGTGCTACTTTAAAAGTTATTTAGCTGTGCAGATGCGAGCGTACACGGAGAAAACACACGACTTCACAAATATTTCACAACAGTAGAGACAAACAATCCATTTGTGGGACAGCTTTGAGTCAAAGTAACGGTAAACGATCGAGCTAGCTAACTAGCTACGGCAGATAACCCAACTGCAGCCACCGGCGCATCTGAACTCGGCTAGCAAAGAAAATACGAGATGGTTAGCCGAACTATGTGGGTCACTAGAGCGACTTTTACAGTGTCTCATGGCTGTGCTGATTTTGGGAAAACATGTGACTTTTGTGTACATAAATGTAGAGTGTAGGGAAGCCTCGGTTTTGGTCAACTATTGTATACCGGTTAGCCATTGTTCGCGACTGCATTAAAGTTGCGCGAAGCGTTGTTATACCGAAGACATTGTCACACGTAGTTAGCTTTGTTTGTCTCACTACATCACACATGATTCAAACATGGCACCAGAAACGTCTCGTGAAACGTTTTCCCCCAGAAGTATGCTTGTTTGTTTTGTTTTGTTTTAATTTTCTCATTGTACCAGTGACGATGCTGTTCACCCAACACACCCCATTGTTTGCTTGGACTGTGCAGGGACAAAGTGCTGCTGCAGCCACTTTCATAAATACTTGTACACTTCATAACTGTCTAAGATATCAACCAGCATGGTTTTTACTCTTGCTGTTGGATGGAGCAAATGATATTTTTCAAACAATTGCACACAATTCACAAACGCATTGCACAGCAAGAGAGGCTGTGAACTCTTGTTTTGTCCAGTTTTAACTTAATGCAAAGGACAACCGTAGTGTTTTTGACTTTTGTCAATGGAAAAAAAATGATTACAAAGTTGAAGCTGTGGAGTCATCCAGAAAAAGTTACTGGTTAGTTGTTTTGACTATGTTGGGAAAATAAGTGTTTTTAAAAATTGAGGCTGATGCCTACTTTCTTTTGGTGCCTCTAATTCATATGCACATATCACAATGCTTTGAGTCCTCCGCACAAATCTATTCTGTTAACAGTGTTTGTCAACTCTTTTAACAACACAAATGCAGTATAATACAACACCCCTTCACAGAACCCGTTGGCGGCTGTAATGTTTTGATGTTAAACTGTACTGTTTTATCGTGATGGTCATGTCTCTCGCTCTCTCACTCACACACACAACAAAAACCTTCAAACCAAAGCAAGTGAGTCAAAATGTCATAGAAAGTGAAATGAGAGACCACAAATGTATCAATTCAGGTATGCAGATCATTTTGTTATGTGGCCTCCAAAGAGTTCTCTGCATTACATTGTATTCAGTTTTAATTTCTGGAAGCCGATGCTATGTGATGCCGTTTTAACACATAACTGTGCTGGCACAGCTACTGTCGTAATGTAGTGAGAACCTCTCTGCGGTGTCTCCCATTGACTCAACCACATTCACTTTCCATGGTTCGCATCTCATAAAAACCACAAACTGATGCTCAGGATGATGTGTAGGCTCTGAGGGTTTGCTGCTGAGTATTTCACACCAGTTAATAGAAAACTTGGTCGATAGTTTTCAAAGGAGTTTATAGTGTTTATGACACATAGATTGATGTAAATAAACTGTGCTGATTTCAATTTTTATTTTTTTAATTGAAATTTAGCTAGTCACTAAGTTTTTTTTGCTGTTGCTTCATGTCTTCTAGATTTTGGTTCCCTCTTCGACCTGGAGCACGACCTCCCGGATGAGCTCATCAGTTCTTCAGACCTGGGGCTGACCAATGGAGGGGACGTCGGCCAACTCCACACCAGTCTTGGAGGGATCGGTATGGGGGGAGGCCAGGATGCAGCTGCAAAACACAAACAGTTGTCTGAGCTTCTGCGTGCTGGTGCATCAGCACAGCAGGTTGGTCCAACTTCCAACAGTGCAGGACCGGGCACCACCATGGGGACGGTGGGCGGTGGACCTCAAGGCATGCCCTCACATGGCCAACAGCAGCAGCAGCAGCAATCAGGATTAATGCAGCAGGTTGGAATGGTTGCAATGAATCGGGCAACTGCTATGATGGGAGCCCAGAAGGGCAACACTGGACAGCAGCAGCAAGGCCTGATGGGTGGGCAGGTGATGAATGGTTCCCCAAGAATGGGTTACCCTGGTAGTGCAGGCATGGGTAACAACAGTAACATTTTGGCGGAGACGCTTCAGCAGCAGCAGAGTGGTCAGCAAATGGGACCCGGGGGTCACGCAGGGATAAGACCACAGCAGCCTGGAGCACTGAACAAGGTGAGAACACTCAGACCAGCAGCACCATGACATTCACATATTCCAGCTCAGCAGCTCAGAGTTTGACATCTGGTAGCTACTATTTTATTGACATTATGGTGGTAATTATTAGCAACTGTAAACAATTCAAAACACTGATGAATAATTTTACGGCAACGATTTCTTGCCCTCTGCCATGAGGATTGAAGCGCTCACTAACATCATTTTGCCAAGCAAAACAAGCTAGTGTTGATAAGTGTTTGCCCAGGAGTTGTGTTTCTGAAAGCACGAGTTTGACCCTGAAATGAGGAAAACTGCACGGTTTTCAATTCTATTAATCACGTAAACTGACAGAAATCAAACCAAATGTTTTTTCATATGTTTAAATTGACTTGTCAGAATACAATAAACCGGCTCCTGGAGGGAGCGAGTTGATATGAACTGGACAATTTCCAATGCTGCAACATGTTTTGCTGTATCCTGCGTCTGCTTTTCAAAAAATTTTCACCTGTAAATTTGCTCTGTCTGGAAGTGCAGCCCAAATTCACGATAACTCATTGCACTGCATTTATTTCCGGGCAACATGGCTGGTTTACACAGAATTTAATTAATTCAACCGGAAGTTCGGTTTAAAAGTAAGCTGTTCCTAAAAAAAGTAGCTATTTACAACTACATTTGGAGTTCCGAGTGAGGTTTACAATATAAAACAGATATGTTTAGATATGAATGATGACTGGTGATATGAATCTGAAGATGTGAACATGACAGTGCACAAGATTGTTTCTCAGCAGGTGTAGGAGTGACTCTGGTTACGTTGATGTCACATCTGTTTCGTTGTTCGCTTTGTGGTGTTGATGGTTAACCTCCAGGCTTGTCAGCAGGCGTGGTGGTGGCAGTGGTTAGGATGCTCTCATGTGTCGGTCACAGTATTGTAAATTGCAAACACACATCACAATGACATGTTTTACATCACAATTTACACAAGTTACAGTTTCTTTTTAACATTGTACAAAAAAACCTCACCAGTAAAACGTTAAATCTGTTTGAACTTAAACTCCACGTTGAAGGATGCAGCACACAGTTATAACTCACCATTAAGTCCAGTAAGCAAAGTTAATTTCAGTTTGTGGACAGTTTTAAGGCTGAATATTTGTCATATACTTCCTAACATCCATTTTTTGGATGTAGGTCGATGCTGAAATAAAAAATATCAATGTTGGAGCAGGGACCAAAGAGTTTGCCATTTAAATCAATTGTGAGAAAGGGAAGGGGATGTTACCGTCTTTCATTTTATGTCCCCTCCCACTCTGCTTTCCAGATGAATATGATGGCCAATGCGGGCCCCTATGGTGGTCCGTACGGCCAGTCTGCCGGCCACGGGGGGCTGCCTGGAGCAGGGCTGAGCCCACAGCTCCAGAATAAAGCGGGTCCGCCCAACAATATGGCCAATCAGTTCAGCATGGACAAGAAGGTACCACCAGGTCAAGGCATGCCAGGAATGGTAGGACAATTTTCTATGAGACAGATGTTGACAAAACTATATTTTGGGAACAAGCTGAACTAGTTTAACGTGCAAGACTGAATAGATTACAGAATGGTGATTGTATTGTACCGTAATTGAAGTATCGCCGTATATCGTATCGTATGGTGATGACACCCCATTCCCCTCTCTAGTGTCTGAAGCATCAAAATCTAATTTGTCAAAGCTGTTTTATGTTGTTGCCTGAGTTGCACTCAGATGTTTATGAATGTAGGAGAAAGGATCAGTCCAGTGGTGATGTAGAAACTATGGTTCAATAGCAGGTGAAGGTCTCATGTCACACTAAAGCCCTGTGAAGGTCTGGCATTAAGATGGTTGACAGCTCTAAGAACAGCTGATTGCAGTCATTTGAGGACACATGAGATTTAGTCACTGCGACCACCTTCGGAGGTGATGTGAAGGTAAACCTAGCCCAAACTAGTTGAAGGTTACTTCCTCAACCGTCTGTGTCAGTAACATGCTGTTGTTGGCCGGCTGGCATCGAAATCTTCTGTTGAGTTTTCCGTCAACCATTTCTTAGATGTCATGGTTATTAGCAAAGCCAAACCATAAGTTCAGCAAAGCTAGCATTTTTTCGCGCTCTCTCTGAACCTGCCTCTTGTGTCTTCTCTCATAAGGTTCCACAGCAGCAGTCTGCAGGCCTTGGCAACGTATCAGTCGGTGGAGCAGCAGCAGGAGTGGGAGGGGCTCAGGTTGGGCTGAGTGCTGTTGGGGCTGGTCCCGGCACAGCACCCCCAACAGCCGACCCCGAAAAACGGAAACTTATTCAACAGCAGCTGGTGCTCTTGCTCCACGCACACAAGTGCCAGCGGCGGGAGCAGGCCAACGGGGAAGTGCGACAGTGCAACCTGCCTCACTGCCGCACCATGAAGAATGTGCTCAACCACATGACTCACTGCCAGGCTGGCAAATCCTGCCAGGGTGAGTCTGTTGAATTACGCTGATTGTTAGTTTTACAGTGTGCCGTCCTCATTCAGCAGTGTTTCAAGGTTCAAGGTAGTTAAACACTTATCTTTAGATTTATTAACAAAAGTACGGCATTGACATGTATAATTTGAACTCACTTTCTGAGGACATCTCTTTCTCAGCCAGACGAGTGAAAATGATCACTTACTGTTACTCAGCAAACACTCAGACCGACTGTGCACAGATTAAGTCTTGATTATTGGAATGGTTCCTTTCATCAGTATAATAGTGCATTTTGATTGCTGTCTGAGGTCATTTTCCAAGTCCTTGTACGAGCTTTGGACAGGAAGTTGCAAGCAAAACGCCCCCCTTAAACTTTAGCATCTGACCTGTAACCCGAGTTGAGAATTTGAAATGGAGGTGTGCAGTTTTTGCTGTCAATATTAACTGTTTTTTACTGTCAGTGGGAATGATGTTCCACTGTAGTTGTACATGGAATACGGCAGAACCTGGCGTATAGCAACTTGAGAAGTAGTACAAGAACAGTTTTTTTGCCAACATCTTGTGAATTTAGAATGCAAACTCCTCTCAAACCGATTTGTTTCTCCTTGGTTTTCTGTAAACTATTCACCGTTCATGTCTCTTCTCTCGCAGTGGCGCATTGTGCCTCATCCAGACAGATCATCTCCCATTGGAAGAATTGCACGCGACACGACTGCCCTGTATGCCTGCCGCTGAAGAACGCTGGCGACAAGCGAAACCAGCAGTGTGAGTGTTTCCAGCTCTTGTGTGTTGTCACCGACATTGAGTATGTATCTGCATTTTGTTGTTGCTCCCATCTTTGTCAGCCGTCAATCATTTTGTCCCCCTCTCTCTCTCATTCCATCACCAGCTCTTGTCAACAGTGCGGGGATGGGTCTGGTGAACTCCTTAGGGTCAGGGGTGCCCGGTGGGCAGTCCAGTACTCCCAACCTGAACCCCCCCAACCAGATTGACCCCAGCTCCATCGAGAGGGCCTATGCAGCCCTCGGCCTTACTTACCAGGGCAACCAGATGCCGCAGCAGCCACCACAGACAAACATGCCAAACCAGGGGCTGCAGGGGCAACCTGGAATGAGGAGTCTGAACACCATGGGTCAGTGTGCTTGTGTATTCATTTAACTAGTCTAAATTATTACAGGATTGTTTGTGGACATCTCTTCTTCTCCTCCTCTCTGAAGATGCTCTTTTTTTTAAACAAACACAATATATTATTGTGAGAGACTATGATGCGGGTTCATTTCCATTTCATTGCAGACATAAGCCATTGGGTGTCAGGCATGAACAAACCAACCACATTGATTTGAAGCCTTTTCTTCTCCCGACAAAATTCTGCTAACGTTGACGTTACCGTGTGTCCAGTATGCACAGCAGACTGGATGTATAAATCTGGGTCGCACTGCTGTGGTGTGCTAATTCTGCTTAGGAATGTTTTGGATCGCTTTCAGGCTGTTTCTCGCTGTTCCTTCTGTCAGAGGCTGTTTTACACCACCTCCTTTACATTGTGTCCATGTGAGGTCTGCTTCTTCTTTTACTTCTTTGTGTATATGTGATGGCTGGCATTCTTCTTGGCTCTGGCATCACTGAGCAAAATCTGTTCTGTTTAAGCAGCAGTCGAACGCGACCTTCATTTAAAACCATTACAATAAATACTTTGCTCACTTGTCTTGTCACTTTGCAGGTGGAAACTCCATGGGAGTGAACGGTGGGGTGGGGGTGCAGCCCCCCAACCAGCAGGCCAATCTACTACCTGACAGCATGTTGCACAACAGCATGAATGTACAGAGGTAGGACGGCTGTACAGCTGCTAAGTGAACAGCCTGAAGCGCAGTGTTCTCCAGTCTTACAAATCCGTTCGCATTCTTGACTCCCCCCAGTTTGATGAGCGATGGTGTGGGGAGCCTGGGCTCCATGCCTACGGCAGCACCTCCTTCTGCTGCAGCCATGAGGAAGTCTTGGCATGAAGACATCACGCAAGATCTTCGAAACCACTTAGTGCACAAACTGTGAGTCCGCCCAGTCATGAGATCCCCTGGACACTTGATGCCATTGAACCGTACCATTAGTCTATCTCTGATGAACATAACACTATAAACTGTGACCAACAATCCTGTCCTTTGACATGAAAGTTACCACTGCAAACCTCACAAAGTGATCACGTTCTGCATCTGCACAGCTGTTTCTGTGAAATCGGCTCTCACGTTGAGGAACTGAATTGTAGTAAAGAAGGACGAGACTGGAAGCGAACTGAGTTGAGCTGGAACTGTGAAAAAGTGGCATTAATTTGGCTCATCAGAGGATGCACTCTGGCACTTCTCCATGCTGCTGCAAATCTCCATGTTGCTCTGAAAACTGAATTAGATTGGGTGTTGCAGGCCTGCCCTGATTGTACATGCTGCTCTACCACACACTTATTGAATGCGTGGACTTCAGAGAGTTGTAGAAGCAGAAGTATTTAATGTCTGGTGGCCCTAGCTGTCTGTTTCTAAGCGCTATCCAGCCGATGGTCTATTTAAAACGTCGCCTCACTCACCACCACCCACTGACTGTTTGAAAAGAGTCTGGCTTCAGCGCTGATAGTTGTACTACTGCCGCCAACCACCTTTGTGATGGTTAATTAAATTAACTCCTCTTAA
>CAAKHB010006050.1:72237-97899 GCA_901007665.1 Aeoliscus strigatus | reverse complement strand
AATTAACTCCTCTTAATTGTGTGTGTGTGTGTGTGTGTGTGTGTGTAACAGTGTGCAGGCCATTTTCCCCACTCCTGACCCAGCTGCACTGAAGGACCGACGGATGGAAAACCTGGTGGCTTACGCTCGAAAAGTTGAGGGGGACATGTATGAGTCGGCCAACAGCAGGGTAAGTCACAGACGCTAGCAGAGTCCCAGGCACAATAGTCTGTTTCAGAGAAGTTAGAATAAACCCAGTTGATTATTTAATGGACTGTGGGGATGGAAGTGTGACGTCCTTGCTTCCTTGTGCTGCATCCTGTCAAGGCGGAGTACTACCACCTGCTCGCGGAGAAGATCTATAAGATCCAAAAAGAGCTGGAGGAGAAGAGGAGGACGCGGCTACAGAAGCAGGGCATGATGCCCACGCAAGCAGGCATGGCTTCCTCAGGCCTCCCACAAGGGTTAGGACAGCCACCCATGGCCCCAGTGCAGACACAAAGTAAGTCAAGTACTGCCTTAACCTCCTGGACACATGTCTACTGCTGGCACACACATAAAGTTAAAATGTTCAAATCCAATGGAAGAGTTAAGAGAGGAAACCACCCACACCGTGCTTTGTGTAGTAACGTAGAACGTAGTGTTTCTCCTTGTACTGTAGTTTCACTTCTTCTTCTCGTCATCCTGTTAGATGGTCCTCATACTGATCCGTCCATGGTCCGACCTTCTGGACCCAATCAGATGATGAACAGGATGCAGAACCCAGCAGGTACGTCTGTGACGGTATCTCGAAGAAGAGGGCAGTTTCCTGACTTATTACACAGAAATGTAATGACTGGGGACAGAGGAACGGTGAAAAGTAAACTCAGGGAAATCTCCACGTTCACCTGAGGACCTTGGTCCCACGTCAGCGGCATCCATAGTCAGGTTGTACCACATGACCCGTGGTACAATGGTTGACTGTTACGAGCACAGGGATACTCATAACCGTGTTTGGCCGTGTTTTCATGTTGGACTTTTTCTCCCGTCCTCTGCCACTTGTAGCACTGAACCAGTTTGGGCAGATGGGGATGCAGTCAATGGGTCAAAGGTCAACGCCTCCTCTTCCTCTCAATGCGCCAATTAACCAGGTCTGTATCGCCGTGTTTATTTCTATTTCAATTACTTTGGGTTATAATAATGTTTTGAAAACATGATGGGGGTTTTTTGAGTTTGTTGTAAAGAAAACTGGAAAATTACAATTTTGATGTGTTGACTTTTCCATGTATGAAGTTTGACTGCGTCTGGGTGCCTTTGTAACTCACGACGACAAGATTTCCTGGTGAAAACGGACTTGCATTTAAATTTCATCGCATTTCAACATAGTAGTTTGACAAAACAAAAACTGTTCTTACGCTAGTTCTTCGTTGATAAACAACACACAACTGCGACGAAACATTAGTGATACAAAAACAGTAAAAATGCAGTTCATACTGGCAATATTGAATAATCAATAATGATAATATTGTGTGCCGCCATATTGAATTCTGAACTTGCGGTTGGACCAAGTTACAGGTTGGGAATCTGAGGTAAGGGGGGGTGGGGGTTGTGCAGATGGGACAAGGCCTCGGAAACGGCTTTGGAAAACAACTGGAACACGCTATCCCTCTGTTGTGTGGTTTGCAGATGAGTATGGCAGCAACAAGGATGGGTCAGCCAAATGCCTCTCAGTTACAGAACCAGTACCTCCCCGCAGGCCAGTTTCCTGGGTCCAACCCTGGACTGGGTTCTAGTCCCGTCGGCATGAACCAGCAAGGGACACAGCCTGCGATCGCACCGGTAAGAGTTAGCTGATTTGCAGTAAGGTGGACACACACACACGTGAAGTCTTTTGTTGAGCATCTGTCGAACATTAGAAATGGATTTTCGACTTCCTCTGACCTCTATGTCCTCACGGCTGCAGCAGAACCGCATATCAACGCCACCTCCCCTCCCGGCCAGCAGCCCATCAGCACAGTCGGCCTCCTCTGCTCCGGGCTCCGGAGCCCCTGGAGGCTCCATGGGCCCTGGTAGTGTCCCTGGTACGGGGCCTCTGTCCAACATGACGCCATCCTCCACCACCAACCAGCCCAACACGTTCCCTCACTGCCCGCCCATCCGAACAAACTCTCCCTCGCCAGCACGCAGCTTAACGCCTCAGCCCCATCAGACTCCCCCCACGTTACCTCGGTCTCAGACCCCACAGCCGCAGACGCCCAGCACACCCCAGGTGCCTCCTTCACAGCAGCAACAGCTGCCATTGGGACAGGCGGGGGTCTCTGAGAAGGCCAGTCAGCTTCCGCAGCAGACTCTTGGGGGTGCAGCATCTTCCGGCCCCCAAGCGGGTCAGGCTGCTTTGGTGCCTACCCAGAATGCTCATGTGCCATTGCAGAGACCTCAGACACCAGTGAGTGGTTCTCAAACACACACACACACACTATTTCTGTTTTTTCTGGAAAGTAAACATTAGTGTTTTTGTAGGCAAACGATGCCTTTATACCTTTTTATAAGGTGCTTGGAACACTTTATGGCGAGCTGATGTTTTCAGCTGGTCATTTTCAGAAGCCGCGATGCGAGTTGAGGCTCACGTTCAGCCACATTCAGATATGGATGGGGAAACCATCCATATGAGTCAACCAGCGAAGGGCGGTTTGTCTTGTAACAATGTCCTCCTTTTGCTGTAGCTGTCTCCAAAGCCTTCTCTGACGGCGGATGGCAAGGTGTCTTCTCCAAACTCCGTGTGCAGCAGCACAGACCCCAGCTCCCAGCTGGCCCCGGTGGAAGGCTCTGCTCCCAGCCGGGAGGATGTCAAAATGGAGGTGAAAAAGCAGGAAGAGGAGGAGGAAGAGGAAGGGACTGAAACCAAAGGAGAAGGCAAAGGTCTGGGGAAAATGGGCAAAGGTCAGCCTGAGATCAAAACGGAGGAAAAACCAGAGGTAAGACACTGACGGTCTGAAGCAATGCAGAAATATTGTTGTCCGTCCAGTAAATCATGAGACCGACACGGCGATCTTCCTCTCAGATAAAGAAAGAGAAGATATCAGGAGATGGATGTAAAGGCGAGTCCATGGATACATCGGCATCGTCAGCATCATCCTCTGTGGCGTCGGGAGAAGACCAGAAGACGGAGGTGAAGAAAGAGCCTACAGAGGAAGAGGAGGGGTCAGGGTCAGCAGCTGGCAACAGCTCCCCGGCTGGCGCTCAGAGCAAGAAGAAAGGTGAGTCGAGCAATCTTGACCCTTACTGCGCTCATGCGACGAGAACTGCAAGCACACTGGCGCTTCCCATTGGCCACTATATTTTATAGCGGTAGAAGAGGTTTTCAAGGAGAACAACTATTTATGAAATATGTAGGGATACTCAGATGCAGGGCTCTGGAGCCGGTAACGGAGCCACCTTCACAGCTCTGTTAGCGCTGCTAGCGTCACCATGATGTTTGAAAGCCACTGAATAAGAAAGAGGAAAACTGTCTAGATTGTGTCAGTTATTTAAATGACCTTATACCATGGTCTGAGTGAATGCTCTTTTTTGATTGGCTTAAAGCCTTTTAATGCACACACAGTTTAGCTCCAGGTCAACTTTTCTAATATCCGTCCACTGCACAACCTGTTCATTTGGCAACATTAAACAGTGCACGAGCAGAACTTGTATAACACATGAAAACGTGAATAAATGATCCCATTTCTGTTTCTTTAGCAAATGACCATGGTATAAGTGGGTTAACATTAAATTTTTAATGCACACCTACAGAGAGCGCAGCTGTGAGCGTTAAAAACGGCTGATGAGGAAAACAAATAAAATGGAATGCAAAATGTCTGTCAACTTGTTTGGAGAGTAGAAAAATTTCGACAAGTTGGATGCTGCACAGGTGTGCGTTAAGCGATTTTTAAGGAGCAACACAAGGGTGAAGAACCACCCAACATGAGTAAGGGCTGGTATAACACATGAAAACAAATTATTGCATTCTATATATTATAAATGACCACTGTATCAGCGGGCTAACTAACAGGTAGGTGTGTGGTAACGCTTTTAAGGCACTTTGCCCTCTTGTCGTGCCTGAAAACCGTCTAACGTACTGCCCATTGATTAACCGTAACTCATTCGTCTAACACCTAGTCTTTCGTCGTTTCCTTCCTTACAGTCTTCAAACCGGAGGAGCTGCGTCAGGCTCTCATGCCCACCCTGGAGGCTTTGTACCGGCAGGACCCTGAGTCCCTTCCCTTCCGTCAGCCGGTGGACCCCCAGTTACTGGGAATACCCGTACGTATTCGAACTAGTAACAAAACTAACCTGGTAAGGGACTGCACTGGCTGCCATTTTGCTTCCACTCTAAAATGTAGATTTTCTTTGATTTTCTTCATTTTCAACATGTTTTTTTTCTCATTTGTCATAGCCGTCATATTTTCTATTTATCGTCTGCATCCAGTTTGTTCAGGCCTTTAGCCCCACCGCACCACTGCATGAAGTTAAGAAAATGACATTTGGAAGTGCGTGTGATGACGTGCGTCTCTTTTCTAGAACTTCATTTCACCTGTAAATCAAAGCAATGACTCTTATGAACATTTAATCGACTAGTAGAAGACACATATTGACATATTTATCTAACTGATACCAACGTATCCTGCTGCTAAAGGTTTTGCTAAATGGTAAATGGGCCAACGTTGTGGTATAAACTCAAACAACAGTTCATGAGTATAATTGCTTTCATTTATCACATTGATTTGTTTGACTCATTTTGTTTTATTTTTAGGTTCTAATTTGACTTAAAATTTGTGTAGCTTTCATCCTAGTGGTCCATTGCTAGCTTCTAGTTCAGTTCCTCACCAGTAGTTGTGTGTTGGTGTTCAGGTGGGCAGCGTGTCGCGCTACTACCTCGTCTCTCTCCCCTTGTTCAAGTCCAAATAAGTGCCTTTGGCCGCCACTTAAAAAGACATTTTACACCTGCAAAGACGAAGCTGAATCACACCACCACAGTCAAGTGATGCTGATCATTTGGCTCTGCTTCAGTCATATGCATCTATTTTATTATAGTGTAGATTCCTTTGAGAAATGGTCTGATCCCCAACTCCAGTTACCATGGTGACACCACCGGCATATCTCGTGCTCGTGCTGAAAGTGCGGGTTTTTTTTGTTTTTTTTGTTTTTTGATTGGAACCCCAACAAGCCCCCCACCTCCCTCTTTGTTTCCTCACAGGGAGTTTCAGTTTGAAAGCGAGCAGACGACATGAACAGAAATATGTCCCTCCTGCCTTCACCTTACCTCTGCGCTGTCTGATTTAACTCTGCCGCCATGTTGCCACTCATGCTGCTGGCGCTGTTAATGCCGAAACACCTCTGTCTACCTACAGCTGCTGCCGCTGCTCTGCTCTTCTTGGCTTTGCACCCTAGTCCCCTTGCAGACCTGAAAGCGTCTACATGCTTTCAGAGCTCAGCAGACGCCCAGCTGTCAGCTATTGATTCACTTTTTAAGGCAAATTAGGAAATCTTTGCATCAAACGGCTGGACATCAGTAGCAAATGTATGTGCTCTCATTTGTTGCTCAAAGCTGTGAAGTTGATATGATCAGCGCAGGGGGCCACGCATGACCTGTGGCAGTCGGCTGGTCCCTCTCCGCAGCACAGCACTTGAAATCCAGGTGTAGGGTGCAAAGCGGGGAGATGGAGGGCAGAAGTTGTCATTTCTCTCTGTTTGCACACGAACCCTCTTCTCTGCAGCGCTCAACAACATTGTCCCCCTGCACCCTCTTCTCTCCCTCCTCTGGTCCCACCTGGTTGACTTCGACGCCGGATGCTGCTCCTCCACCACCTCGGACGACCAACCCTTCTCACCATTTCACTGCTGTTCCGTCCCACCCTCCTTTCACTCTTCTCAACTCCTGCCCTGTCCTCTGAAATCCGGATTGGCGCCACTTCCCAACCCAGGACTACTTTGACATTGTGAAGAACCCCATGGATCTGTCGACCATCAAGAGGAAGTTGGACACGGGGCAGTACCAGGAGCCGTGGCAGTATGTAGAAGACATCTGGTTGATGTTCAACAACGCCTGGCTGTACAACCGCAAGACGTCCCGCGTGTACAAGTACTGCTCCAAGCTGGCCGAGGTGTTCGAGGCAGAGATCGACCCGGTCATGCAGGGCCTGGGCTACTGCTGTGGGAGGAAGGTGAGCAGGTGGAACTGACTTAAGACGGACTGTTTCCTCCAAACCAGGGTTAACAATCTTTCTCTTTTTGTTGCCCTAGTTTGAGTTCTCCCCCCAAACTCTGTGCTGCTATGGAAAACAGTTATGCACCATCCAACGGGACGCTGCTTATTTCAGCTACCAGAACAGGTACGGGGTTCATGGTAAACCACACCCAGCTCTCTGAAAATGATTTATTGCTTTGAAAATGACGCTCTTTTGCACATGACTTGTATTAGTAGTATCTATCAATCGGTGCAATCACGGATGAGTTTTAATTTGGCTTCAAACTGTTACCCCAGCTCCATCTTCATGGTTCACTGTTAATTTTCATTACTTTTTCATTCATAAAGTGGGCCCCCATCTGAATTATGGCGACATTGTGTCCTGCAGAGTAACGTTATCACGGTTCCAGCACCACTCGATTTGACCACTACCTGCTGCTCCTTTTGGAGGTTCCAAACAAACTGAGCCAGTACTAAAATGTGACGTCGACAGAATGCCGTCCTCTGATTGGTCTCTAATGAGAGAGGGACGTCCCAAGCACTACCGTCAACAATAGAATGTACCAATAACAACTATAGAATGTAGAACGGAATGTTTACCACCGAGGAGCCCTCACATCGACGAGGAACTGAAGGACAAGTATGAAACCGAGTGGAGTAGAGCTGGAACTGTGTAGTGGAAAAGCGGCATTACATGACCACTACTTGTATAGTCCCCCCATAGAAGAAAAGGCTCCCACTTTATCAGTGAGCTCAAAGGATGATGGGTCTTGCTTTCCATTTTCCCCCCTCATCTACCCTTTAATGTTGGGAGGCTCGTGACCTCAGTGCCGTCCTCCTCCACAGCTCCTAGTGGTCTCATGTTGCTGTAATGTTGTTGTTGTTGTTTACCACTGGACGTCTGACGCTAATCTTTGCTTTGCCTTGGCTCTCTGTCCTCTGTTGGTTGTTGTTCACATTCTGTCTGTCCACCGTCCTCAACCCCCCCGACCCTCCATTGTCTTTGTCTGACCTGTAACGATATATTTCACGCTTTTTTTAATATTCATTTTGACCTCCCCTCCCCTCCCCCCCTCCCTTCTCTCCCTCCTTTTTTAACGCTTGTGATGTCTGCATTGGCCTGCTTTGGTGTGACCAATCATCCACTCCGAAATTTACGCTCAAAATCAAAACACCCGCCCACACAAAAACGCTGCATCACGATTGGCTGCTGCCTCCTGGCGACGACCTACCTTGCCCTCTGCCTCCTCCTGTGCCCTCCTGCCCTGCCCTGATTGGCGACTGCTTCTTCGTGCCCTCTCTGTGATTGGCTGTGCTGATGGCGAACGGTGTAGTTCACCAAAATATGGGCTTCTTGCTGACAGGTACCACTTCTGTGAGAAGTGTTTCAATGAAATCCAGGGCGAGAGCGTTTCCCTGGGGGACGACCCCGCCCAGCCTCAGACGTGAGTACCATTGCACTTTTTTTTCTTTCCTTGTATAATTCTTGTCCGTGTGAGAATTTGTTTAGATGTCCTGTGAGTTCAGCAGTTACATATTGGGGTTAGGCTCTGTTAGTTCCTGAGCAAAGTAATTCACTACTAACTGAGCACAAGTTTAAAATCAGAGATTTGGCCCCACATTTAAATCATAGGGAAATTCCCATTGAATTCAGAATTTGACCTCACAGGAAGAGCCTGTTTTTTCCCTACTCATTTTTTTTTTACTTTTAGTCCCTTGAAATGCCACATACAGTATATTAAAACATATCTTTGACACCACTGTCTTCCCATTACGTTGTCATGTGTAATCTTTTATTTGTAATGCGGCGGTGAGATATTTAAATTCTAAAATGTATAATTTTTTTTCTCCCATAGGTCCATCAACAAAGACCAGTTTCAACGAAAGAAGAATGACACACTAGACCCTGAATTGTACGTCCAATTTTTTTACTCATACTTACTCATACATTTCTATATTTTTATTTATTTTATTTTTAAATTGCATCCTGATTTGTTTGATGTTTTCAAGGAACATGTTCAGGTTACATTTGTATTTCACATATTTTGTCATGTTTAGAGTTGTATTATGTGTATATTTATTCAGTGTGCTCAAGAGGAAGGAACCAGGTGTTTTCATTCACAATGATTCCAGTAACGTCTTCTCCCTCTTTCTCCTTAGGCTTGTGGAATGTCTTGATTGTGGTCGTAAAATGCATCAGATCTGCGTCCTGCATCATGAAACCATATGGCCGTCTGGGTGAGCCAACTTAACTTTTTAAAAAGTCCTGAATAAAAAGAAAAAAGTTATTTCCTATTGAGTATTTGAAAATTTACAGTCACAATTCCAAAGTCTTTACGTTTTTTCTGTTGTCTCTGAGCCAAGTTCCAGATTAAATTCTGACCTATGACAATAGGAAATGTTGAATGAATATGAATAAATCATAAATATCAGAAGAGTATCAAAAGAGTAAATGACTTAATAGTCATGATATATATCTAAATACTTATATATATAAAAAAGTATTTATAATCATGTAGAGAATGGAAAACTAGACTTTCTTAAAACAAACACTGTTTTTGTTGCTGATTGTAAAGCAAGGAATTGTGTTATTTGTCCACAGCTTTGTTTGCGACAGCTGCCTCAAGGCGGCCAATAAGACACGGAAAGAGAACAAATACGCATCCAAAAGTGAGTTGAATTTCTCGCTCGACTGTGAAAATTTACGTCGGAATTGATAGATGAATTCATCGATATTTGTTTCAGAAATAAATATTGTATTATTTCTGCTTAAAGGGTTTTTGTGCTCTGATATAACCTTCCACAAAGCTTGTTTTTCACTGCCTTGTCTCTTGCAGGACTCCCTCAGACCAAGCTGGGAAACTTTTTGGAGACGCGAATTAACGACTTCATCAAGCGGCAGAACCACCCTGAATGTGGCGAGGTCACCATTCGCGTGGTCCACGTCTCCGACAAGGTGGTGGAGGTCAAACCGGGCATGAAGTCCAGGTACGGGCTTGAATTATCTTGCAGCTGCGGGGCGGTGGACACCATCACTGAATATACTGATGACGTTTCACAGAACTAAGTGAAGAGATCATTGACGCTGTGAAACAGAGAGTCCAGCAGGCAAATCATGATCACATGTTAGTTATTATAATATAAACTTTATTTGTTCAGCACCACTCATACAACACATGAAGCTCAAAGAGATTACAAAAGCATGGATGAAAACAAATTGTAAAACCCTTAAAACAACAAAACTAAACAAAAGACAGCAATAAATAACATACAAATCAGAATTAAAAAAAAACATTTCTTTTATCCAGGGATGGATATGTGTTCATGGCAGCAGCTCAGTTCAACAATAAAATGTCAAATATACAGTTTAGATACATATGTTATCTACAGATTGGACTGTACATTACCCCAGTGTGTCAACTATATAATAATAAAGACTATAGAAAAATAGTAGTTGAGTGAGATGAGACTGTAAAAGAGTTTGAAATTCAGCTAATTGAGTTTATCTTGATGGCAGCTCATCATCTGTGAATGTTGAACTCCTGTGGGGAAAGCTGCACACAGAAACAGTAGCACAGTGCTGGTGCTAGGCAATAAGTGTTTGCACAGTGATGTCATTAAGGAGCCTGTAAGAACAACCTGAAAGCAGATTTAGTTCACTGAAGAAACATGGTCATGTGTTCTCAGCCAGTATTGCTGTAGTTCTTTCCAGAAGTGTAGAATCTCTGACACTCTGGAATAAACATTCTCCTCCACTGCGGCTTGTTCTTTCAGGTTTGTGGACAGTGGCGAGATGTCCGAGTCGTTCCCCTACAGGACGAAAGCCCTGTTCGCCTTCGAGGACATGGACGGAGCAGACGTGTGTTTCTTTGGCATGCATGTTCAAGAGTACGGCTCGGACTGCCCGCCGCCCAATCAGAGACGAGTGTACATCTCGTACCTGGACAGCGTGCACTTCTTTAAACCTCGACACCTCAGGACCGCCGTCTACCACGAGATCTTACTGGGCTACCTGGAGTATGCGAAAAGGCAGGGGTAAGAGCAAGTCTGACTGCCTTCACCATGGTAGTCACAATACATCAGAGGTGCATTTTAATGAAGCATTAAAATTACTAGCTCATTAAATTGGATGAGATCAGAGAGAACTTACATAATCCCTCAGGAAGGCTCTCTCAGCAATTACAGATTCAAGATGCAGCCCAAAACAATAGTGACACGTTTCCACTACACCTCCGGTCGTAGGTTTACAACAGGTCATATCTGGGCCTGTCCGCCCAGCGAAGGAGACGATTACATCTTCCACTGTCACCCACCCGACCAGAAGATCCCTAAACCAAAACGTCTGCAGGAGTGGTACAAGAAGATGTTGGACAAGGCCGTGGCCGAGCGCATCGTCCATGACTATAAAGTGAGACTTGTGTAGTTGTTCTGCTCGGTGATCGGTAGCATGATGGGAGCCTCTCCACCGCTGGCGGTGATGCTTTGTGACAGACATGAACACGCCCCCCTCCACTTGTCCCTCAGGATATCTTCAAGCAGGCAACCGAGGACCGTCTCACCAGCGCCAAGGAGCTGCCGTACTTTGAAGGAGACTTCTGGCCCAACGTGCTGGAGGAGAGCATCAAGGAGCTGGAGCAGGAGGAGGAGGAGAGGAAGAGGGAGGAGAACAGCACCTCCAACGAGAGCACAGACGTGAGTTCCACCTTCAGTCAGCTCTTTCAAACCAACTTGTGAGTGCGTTCCATTTGCTGTCAGGAGTCGTCGTCCCAACGCTTTACCTCGGACGTCCAAAATGTAACTCGGTCCGACTGCAAGTATCTTCTCTCTGTTAAAACTGTTCCATTTCAGTGACTAGTACACATCCAACTGTTTGATTTGTTGTTGTGTGACTGTTGTCATAGTGGAGTTGTATGTGGAATACCAAACAATGTGTTGATCATCAGCTAAGAACTCGCACATGGACAACTTTAATCTGGCCTGTGATTGAATTAGAATGCAAACAACTCAGTTTTCACCAGGGAATTATGTGAGTTACAACCTCGGACATCACTTTGCATCCAAGCTAACATGAGAATGTTCACAGGCCACGAAAGGAGACAGCAAGAATGCCAAAAAAAAGAACAATAAAAAGACGAGCAAGAACAAGAGCAGCTTGAGTCGAGCAAACAAGAAGAAACCGGGGATGCCCAACGTTTCCAATGATCTGTCCCAGAAGCTCTACGCCACCATGGAGAAGCACAAGGAGGTCTGTGTGGCAAATGACTTTGGATTGAAAGATGGGGACCTTTAAGTAGTGATTACTGAGTTTGAGGATTGAAATAGTTTAAATCAGTCGGTGATCTGCCTTGTAGTTTAGAACCTGATGAAATAGAAAAGATTATTCGTTAAATCAGCTGACAGAGGGATCTAGTATAGACAGACATGGCACAGGAGGATTTCCGTGGAAACCTACAGCTGATTCTTGTCTGCTTTGACTTACAGGTGTTCTTCGTCATCCGGCTCATCGCTGTGCCCAGCTCCAACTCGCTGCCCCCCATCACGGACCAGGACCCGCTGATGGCCTGCGACCTGATGGATGGCCGCGATGCCTTCCTGACGCTGGCGAGGGACAAGCACCTGGAGTTCAGTTCTCTGCGGAGGTCCAAGTGGAGCTCCATGTGTATGCTGGTGGAGCTCCACAACCAGAGTCAGGACCGCTTCGTTTACACCTGCAACGAGTGCAAACACCACGTGGAGACACGCTTCCACTGCACGGTCTGCGAGGTGAGCGCCAGCACCCGCCTGTCCTGTGTATTTCACTGGAGCTTAAACTGCAGGAGACATGTTGGATCCCTAGTAGTCGTCCCTTCGGTGTGGAGCCTCTGGTGTCAGTCGTGGGAGTCTCCACAGACGATACGAGATCATCACCGTGTTTCAGTTGTGGTGCAATATTGTCGTGATATTAACATTATCAGAAGCAGAACATGTCCTCAAAATATATTTTGTCAACATCTGTTTTGTCTAATAATGGTTTCTGAGCCAAAAAATAAGATAATCAGATTTTAACCCTTTAACACCAGACGGTTACTGAAAGCTGAGAAATTGTGTTGAGGCCACAGTGTTAACCACTGTACCACCGTGTCGCTCATTCAATAATTAATGACAGAAACATTATATATTAATAATAATAATAGTAATAAATACATACAAATAAAATGAAATTGCTTTCTGTATCGATGCAGTATCACCATACAGTTTGCTTTTTTCTCCCTCCATCCCTACTGGCACGGAGTGAAACGTAGTTCCTCTAGTGGTCGTTGTCTGTCAGGTGCTCTACAGCACCACAACCCTGGTTCATATTTCCAGAGAGAAAGATTTGAAAATTGTAGACAAAGGCTCACAGGTGTGAAATGTGAACATGTGACGTCAGAGAGCGAGGCAGTTTGATGTGAAACTAATGATAACCCGTCCATTCACCAAGTTTCCTTCCTTCCCCCAGGACTACGACTTGTGCATCACCTGCTATAACACTAAAGGTCACGAGCACAAAATGGACAAGCTGGGTCTGGGGCTGGATGACGACAGCAACAACCAGGCGGCAGCTGCCACTCAAAGTCCTGGCGACTCGCGACGCCTCAGCATCCAGCGCTGCATCCAGTCGTTGGTCCACGCGTGCCAGTGCCGCAACGCCAACTGCTCCCTGCCGTCCTGTCAGAAGATGAAGCGCGTCGTCCAGCACACGAAAGGCTGCAAGCGCAAGACCAACGGTGGTTGTCCCATCTGCAAGCAGCTCATCGCTTTGTGCTGCTATCATGCCAAACACTGCCAAGAGAACAAATGTCCCGTCCCCTTCTGCCTGAACATCAAGCAGAAGCTGCGGCAGCAGCAGCTGCAGCACCGGCTCCAGCAGGCTCAGATGTTGCGGAGGAGGATGGCCAGCATGCAGAGGGTGGGGCAGCCTGCTGGAGGACCACCAGGAGGACCTATGGTGGGACTTCCATCGCCAGGGAATAACGGCACCACCGCCCCCAGCACTCCAACATCTGGAGGAACTCAGCCGCCGACCCCTCAGACTCCAACGCAGACGCTGCCTCCAGGGCCGCAGCAAGGTGTGGCCCCCGTACCCGGGGCTCAGCAGCAGCAGCCGGGTGGGATGCCGGCACAGAACAGCATTCCGCCTCAGCACCTCCATCACCAGTTCCAGCAGATGGCCGGCGGAGGAGGTGGGGGCATGATGAGCTCCCCTCAACATCAGCAGCAGATGCTCCCTCAGGCGCAACCTCAGCAGAACATGGGGGGCAACCATCAGCAGCTCCAGCCAGACCCCAACAATCTGCCTGCCTACGCCAGCAGATTGTCAGGCTCCTCGCCCCTCCATCCGTCCCAGGGAAAATCAGTTCTCGGGTCAGCCACACCTCCCCAACAGCAGCCTGGTGGTGCTGTCGTTCCCGGAGCTCCTGGACCTCCCAACCAGCCCCCACTTCCACAGCAGCAGCAACAGCAGCCCTCCGGCCCGCCGCCGGCAGCAGTAGAGATAGCCATGAAGATCCAGCAGGTGGCTGATGCTCAGAGGAAGATGGCGCTGCAGAGACAAGCAGCTGCCGGCCTGATGCCCCCCCACCACCAACAAGGTCAGCAGATGGGCATGGGGCACCCGGGGGCCGTAGGGATGGTCGGGCCGCAGGGCATGCACCCGCAGACCCCTGCAGCTGTGCAAGCTGCTCGCGCCCACATGGATCAGATGCAAAGTGCTCTGCCTGGGATGATGGTTGGTGCTGGGGGGGGCATGCAGCAGCAGCAGCAGCAGCAGCAGGGGAACCAGCTCCCCCCTCAAGTGCAGGTCCAGCAGCAAAGGATGGGTGCTCCTCTTCAGAACCAGCAGCAGCAGCAGCAGTGGGCGGGTCAAGGGATGCCCCCCCAGCAGACGCAGGCCATGATAAACCAGATGGGGCACCCAGCCATGATGTCCGCGCAGCAGCAGCAGCAGCAGCAGCAGCAGCAGCAGCAGCAACAACAACAACAACAAGCTCAGGGCCACGCTGCCTTGATGAATATGGTGCAGCAGCAGGGTCCGGGGGGCGGTGTTCCTGGAGCTGCTGGTCTTCCTGCTGGGAACATCCCCCAGGCGGCTCTCCAGGAACTTCTCCGCACCCTCCGCTCACCAAGTTCACCAATCCAGCAGCAGCAAGTCCTGAACATTCTGCGCTCGAACCCACAGCTCATGGCTGCGTTTATTAAGCAGCGCGCCTCAAAATACAAGGGAGGGCCTGGGGGGCCTGTTGGGGTGCCAGGGGGCCCTGGACCCACAGGAGGTCCAGGTGGAAACGTCATGGCAGGTGGAGGCCCTCAGGTGAACATGAACACTGCAGGTGCCGGTCAGCCTGGGATGCACATGGGGGGGCAAGGAGGGGCCAACATGGCCACCATGGCTCAGCTGAAGCAGCAGCAGCAGCAGCAGCAGCAACAGATGCAGCAGCAACAGATGCAACAGCATCTACAACAGCAGCAGCAGCAGCAGAGGCCAATGCTCAGCAGTTTACAGCAGCAGCAGGTGGCAGCTCTACAGCAGCAGCAGCAGCAGCAAGTGGGTGTCAGAGGCATGCAGGGCCAGGGGCCACAGATGGCGAATCTCAACAATCCCCAGTTCAGAGAGCTGCTCATGAGGCGGCACATGCAGCAGCAGCAGCAGCAGCAGCAGCAACAACAACAACAACAACAACAACAGCAGATGGGAGTGAATCACAGTCAGTTCCAGCAACCGCAGCCTCCTTCGGGGCAGAGCTACATGGGGCAGCCAGGGATGCAGCCTCCCGTGGGACAGGGCCAACCAGCACCTCTGTCCCATGGTGCGCAGCAGCCCGCCGGCCCCCCCGGCCAGCAGGGACATGGCTACCCAGGACCTGGAGTCCAGCAGCAGGCCACCGCCGCGCTGCAGCAGAGGCTCCATCACCAGCACCACCTCCAGATGCAGCAACAGCAGCAGAATGCCATGGGTGGGCTGCCAGGGGGGGATGGTCCGGGTGGGGGGGGTAGTATAGTCGGTCCTCAGCAGCCACCCCAGGGCCCCCAACCCAACCCGAATGGTCCCCCACCTCAGTCGTCTCAGGCTCTCCTCCAGCAGGCCCTCCACCAGAGGCTGCTCCAGCAGCAGCAGCAGCAGCAGCATCTTGGTGCGGGGGGGTCACCAGCTCAGCACAGTAACCCCATGAGCCCCCAGCCGCCGCCGCCACAGATGTCTCAGTCCCCCCACCTGCAGGGCCAGGCGCTGTCTACAGCGTTGGTCAACCAGGTGCGTTCCCCACAGCCTTCGCCCCGACCCCAGTCCCAGCCGCCCCACTCCAGCCCGTCGCCACGCATGCAGCCCCAGCCCTCGCCCCACCACATATCGCCCCAGCTGCAGACGGGCTCCCCCCACCCGGGCCACATGAACCAGCACCACCCGGCTATGGGTGTTCCTCCTCCTCTTCCTCAGCAGAACTCGATGGAACAGTTTGGATCGGACCAGATGCTGTCTCAGTTGAGCAGCATGGCGGGTCTCCACGGGCCGGGGGGGAACAGTCAGGACCCGCTGGGCCAGAACCTCAACCACAACCCTTTAGACATGATGTAGGAATTCTCCTCCGGGTGTCAAGTCGAGCTGGAAACGCTCTGCGACTCTTCGTACAAACTGCACTCATCCAGGACAGTGTTATCGTTGTTCTTTAGCCTTTCTTTTTTTATACTATGAAATGTTATTTAAAATGTTTTCAATAAAGATACATTGAAGTGAACTTCCTATGGGAGATGAACAATAAATCAAGCATTCGTTAAATAAATTAGAGTAAATGAATCGTAAGTTATTGCTGTTAATATATTTTTTGCCAATTGTGGACAAAGGTGGACCGTTTGTCCCCCTCCCCCACCCCCACGCCCCCTTCACACACTCACGGACACACGCCTCCTGCAGAAAGGTTCTATTTTTGGAGGAACTTGCCTTTTTTAAGAAATGTTTTTAAGAACGTGGTCATGGATTAAAGTGGAAATGATATAATGCAAAGAACTTTAATCGGTTTTGTTTCTGTTGATTGTTGTCGCTGTGAATCCAAACGTGATGCATATCTTCCTTTTAATGTTTGGGTTTGCTTTATTTATTGTTTTCTTTGGGGGTGGGGGGTGCACCTGATTCTGCTACAGTTCGTATAGAAATCTATTTTTGTTAAAAACTGTTTTTTTTGTCTTAAGTTGTCCAGGTCAGAATAATTTGATGTCAGTGTTTATTTGCAGTTGTTTCTCTCTGCTGTGAGCTTTGAGATGCTAAAGGGACACTCTCCCAGTCAGCCTCCGTCATGGGGGGTGGGGGGGCTCTTCCCTCGCCGCCAACATGCAAACCCTCTCCCTCGAATGTGTGCACTCCTTCCTTTACAGACACTTAACGTGGAGCATCGGAGGCTTGGGGAGGGGGTTGCATACCTGTGTGCCTGTAACCTACATGTGGGGGTGATACATTAGTGGGCGGGGCTCCTGTCAGTGTTTATTTTTAAGGATTCTGCTGTTTGGAGGAAACAGAATATTGATCCAAATGAACTGTGTTGCACAGAAATGAGGAGAAAAGAGGAGATGGGCGCCACCGGCCTCCATCTTTTCTGTCTCATCCCCTTTGCTGCTTCCCATGGACATTAAAATCCCTCAAACCCTCCTGGGGGAGTCCTGCTCCCTCCCTCCCCCCAACAAAGTCCATCCTCGTTATCTTTCTTCTAAGAACATTGGGAGTTTAATTTAATATTTTTTACTGTACAAAGGAAACACAAACTGTGGTCTCAAATCCTGTTTTTTATAATAAAATGAAAAGTACCAATAGTCACGTGTTGTTGTGAGCTGCTGTTGGAAAACAGATGTACTGACCTGATCCCTGTGACAATTCTTGGCAGTTGATGTGGAGTGTTTATAACTGGTAATGAACAGTAATAGTAGTAATACTAATCGCCTAACTTGACTGACAGATTCACTTTGAGTTGTTTATGTTGTTTAAGGTCAAACTTAGATGTTTATCTTGTGGTTTATTGTTGTCTAGTTCGGTACTTTGATGTCATTTTTGTTGGTTTGGGGCGTTTTCTGCCATTTTGGTTCATAGCTCATCGGAAAATACAATCTGCAGATCAAGTAATGATGAAAATAATTGTCATCCACAGTATCAGTTTCCTATGTTGGACTAATTGTCCCTCGTTTGATTCAATTGGGAGTTAACCGTAAACCGTGAAGTAGCTTTCCAACAGGTCTGTGTCACCAGAAGATAAACCGCCCATGAATGCGGTATGCCATAGGAGGGGCAAATGAGTCAGAAAGGAGAAAAAAAATCAACAAATTAATTTTTCAAATTTGTTTGCATCTGCAGTAGCGGTGTTCGCCCAGCAGAGGATGCTGCTGCAGCTGATAGCATACGAGTGCCTCTGATCTATCTTGACAGTTTGCTGCATCACTTGCGTCATTTACTGCCCTGAGCTCCAGTATTTTATTTTGAATCGTCCTCTTTTACCCAAAGGATTAAAAACGGAGAGTAAAAAAAGCTAACTTCTCAGTTTGCGTATGTGATAGTTAAAACACTGAAAAGGTATTTCTTAATTTGCCTTTTCAGCGCAGCATAACAAAGTAAGTTACTTCCCCTACACCAACTACAATTTCAAGACAAAGGACACGTGACACAACTTGCATTAAGAATCCATGTTCATTTGTGTGACACAGGAAGTTGCAGTTTACGTACAGTAACTGTTAGCAGCCCAAAAAAATGGATCTTATAATCTCAGAACAATAAAAACGTGACAATAAATCAACACAACAAATCAATAAATACTATACAGCATTAAATATTTACAGGCTTTATCTAACTTGTTCATGAGTACAAAGAACACTACTAGTGGTGTTGTAGAAGAAGAAACTGGCCATTTGTGTGTGATGAACACTGTAAACGCACGTACACGTCGCTCATCCTTATTCTTGTGCTTCACGGTCAGTGATCGTAAACATTCAATGATATATTAATGACATCGTTAAAAGAAGTAACATAAATGAGCTCGTGAACCTAAAAACAGGTAAACAACTTCAAACGAATTTGCTTTAGTGCAGCACTCTCCTCTCCCTCCCTCCTGGAGCGACTCCCTTCAGTGGTTCTCAGGCGGCAGCAGCGGCGCCTCACTAAACACAGCCACGCACAAAGTCAAACATTAATGGATTTTGATATTCAAGTAGTAAAACCTTTCCCACTCCATTTACCTGGCGTTTGAAGGACAGACGCCTGAAGAATTTGTTCACCTCAAACATGGAAGGTTTGACAGGGCTGGTGCTCTCACTGCTTTCCCCTATTTGGACCATCAGTCCTTTGCTGATGGCGGCTCTGAGGCTCATGCTCTTAATGATCCGAGCCCCGGGCTCTGAGTCACGTGTGGGCCGGGACGATACAGTGATGTAGGAGGCGTCTCTCTGCTGCTGCTGGTAGCTCACTGTCACACACACACACAGGTGCTGAAGATGCATATAACTGCTGCTCATGTTGTTATATAATGTTACAGTCACTAATGTAACTGATACTGATGGAGCTGGGACGCTGCTTCGTACAACAAGTAAAATCACAGCAGAGAACCAAAAGAACGAGAGGGTGTAAGGACGAAAGGTGAAAGGATGGAGGGCGTAAGGAAAAATTCACCAAGACAGACAGACAGAGTCTGCAAATCACTGTATATAATTCCAGCGTTGGATTGGAATACGTACAATACGTAGGGACATTACAATGGTCCATTAAAGGGGCGAAACACACACACACACACACACTCCACCTGTGGAGGTGACGGCCGTATCGGTGGTGCTGGTGAGCTCCAGCAGGACTGCATGGTGCAGTGGGTGCAGCAGGAAGAGTTTTCTGATGAGCGGTTCAGCAGCAGAAACACCTGGAGCCACCTGCCGGGGTTTGAAGAGATGAGTCGCTGAACAGGATTCACACAGTATCAAATCAAATCAAACTTTATTTATAAAGCACGAAAAAAAATGCAACACATAGTGCTTTACAAAGATAAAACATTAAAACACCCCATCCCATCCCGCCTACTCCCACACATCCACCCACCCACCCTCTAGCCTCCTCTCGCTGTCCTGGCAGACTCACAGTTGCCTTGGTGATATTTCTCCGTGCTTTGATTGGTTCGCTGGCCCAAAAGACGAACGCTGATAGGCCACTGGAGGTGGAGATGGCTGCCGTCTCCAAGACCAGACGAGGGCACACAAACTCAGCTGTCCAGAGGAGGCGTCCGTCTGCCCCGTCGACGACCTGACACTGACGGAGGCCACAGCAGTAACGTGTCAGAACGCAGGCTGACCAACGGCCTCGGGATGAGCTACGACGACCCTGAACAAGCCTTGAGTTACCTTCATGATGCCGTTGGCTGAATGCTGGATGAAAAGGTCGAGGATCCCGTCGTCGTTGAAGTGTCCCAGGGCTGGTTGGCTGTGACGGGCGGAGGCAAACGTCACGGATATCATTATTTCACCCTGAACGTCGGAGCCATGGATGAGTGGGGTGTGTTTCAGTGGCAGAGAGGTGAAATGTGTGGTAGTTTACGCGGCTGACTGACTTGACTCATTACATCACTATTTAATGTCTAATTCAAAACGTCTTTGAGGGTTTTGTTTAAGTTCTCTTATGTCACCGTGTTTTCATTCACTCGTTTCGTTGGATTCTACACTTCTTTCTATTGGTTTCACTTGTCTGTCCTGTTTCCTCAGTTCCTGGTATGATGTGCTACGAAACGGTACGATGCAATGCAACATGATGCAACACGATACAATAGGTACTATAGGGTACAATACGATACAACAGGATGTGACGCGTTGTGATACAACGTGGTACGGTGCGATGTGTTACAATACGATACAGTACAACATGATGAGCCCCACCCACTCTCATCTGATCTCTGAAAGTTACACATATACGTGTGTGTGTGTGTGTGTATATATACTGTATATTGCAGTGAAGAATAAACATTGCTGTGTGTGAGTGTGTCTGTGTATGTGTGTGTGTGTGTGTGTGTGTGTGTGTGTGTGTTTTACAAATAAAGATCTGATGGATGGATCTAACATTCCCTCAGTGAGTGACTGCAGGCAGGTTCCTACCTGTGGATGGGGGCAGAGTTGAAGGTCCAGTCTTTGCGTACGTCCCTCTGTCGGAGCACTGACAGTTTGCTGGCGCCGTAAACCAGCACCCAGTCACTTGTGCTGAGGTTCACGTTGGAGGCGGAGTCCAGGTTGATGTGGTTGTTGCCAAACCCAGCCACCAGAGGGAGCATGAATTCCACAGGATCAGATCCCCTGCAAGAACATGAACATGAGCTGATCAAGGCGAGTGATGGGAAGAACAGTTCTTTTAGGCTCTTGAATCAGTAGAATCCATTCAGAAAAAGATCTGATTCAGTGATTCAGTACAGCCCGGACTCACTCGTTTTTACCTGTAGATGTGTACAAACGAGGTGGAGTTGGTTTTCTTCAGCCCCTCCCATGCGGGATCCTTTCGCCTGAGCGCCTGGTTAGGTGGCAGTTGGCCGGTAGCACGGACATAGACGTCATGCAGAGAGATGGCCTCAACATTACCTGAGGGAACAGACCCAGTGTGAACCAGTGTGTCTGCGTGAGGACCTGGACGGCAGCTGACGTCTTCACCTAGTCCGAACAGGATGTAGTAGGCGCCTTGTTGTGTCTCGTGCAGCATGGGGCCGATCAGCTTCCCCTGGGGGGTGAGGTTGAAGGGCACAGGCTGTCCGAGGTTCGCTCCCGTCAACCCAGAGATCAAGGTCAGGTTCAGATCGGTCACCTGACGATGGAGAAGGCTCTGTAGTTACTATCTTTGTGACATTACTATCTTTGTGATACTTTGTGCCAGCGAAGCAGCTCGGATGTCGCCACATTCAGGAGACTCTCTCCTATCCCAGTCCATGTTTCACAGCCGGCGTTAGAGCGCCAATAAGAAAAGGTGAACCATCTAGGATTCATGGCAGTGGTGGGAAAAAGTCCAATCTCTGTCCACGTGACTTTGGGAGACAACTGAGTGTCAGTACATCTGAGCTCAGTTTGTTCTGGGCGCACAGGAAATACTGTGCTGATGGGACGTACTGTTCCGATGCTTCAAAGCGTGTGTTCCAGGTATTCTCTGTTAGTGTTTTGTGTTTGTATGGTTTGTGATGTCATCAACGATGTTTGAAGCCTCGCTGATTCTGGAAGTTGTTCATTTGTCAGAGAGATTCCTGATAGAGACTGACATATGTTATATGTGTATGTGTGTGTGTGTGTGTGTGTGTATGTGTGTGTGAGAGAGAGAGAGAGAGAGGAGTGAGCATCTGAGAGCTGCACCTTGTCTGTAGGCAGGGTGGCTACAAGAAGATCTGGGACTGAGTCGCCTTGGAGGTCCGGAAGTAACGCTGCCTGGGATTCGATGTTCTGGAGCGAGAGTGACCAAAGTTTCTTACCTGGGAATTGAACCGAGACATTGGTTTTCAAGATTCAGAACTTCTTTTTGCCGAGTTGACATTGTCCCGTTTGTGTCAGTGGCCTGACAAGATAAAAGTCAACTCACATATCAACATGAGCACAATCAGACCACGCAAGCACCACGCTGACAGTGATGTAACAACATCCGAGGATGATAAGTGTCCTTGTTTCAAATGTGTCAGCACGGAATGCAAATCAATGCAGCTAATAAATGACCCGAGCACTGAGGAGTGCGAGTGTGTTCTTGGATTAGATGAGCGAAGCAGACTTCCTCTCACCTGTTGTGCCATTGACAGCCATCATGATCGATTTCCCGATGAGGAGACACACAGGCGACGGCTGGGAGCTGAACTGCAGACCACACTGGATGAACATCACAGACTCTCGCATCACTCTCTTCCACAGCACTTGACCGCTGGTGGCAGACAGGGCTACTGCACTGTAAACTGACGGGACAGGACAATGTCAGCCCGCATCGCATTCAGGAAACAAACATCTGGCGCCTGTTCCAGCAAGACGGTTCGCTGAAAAACCCTGTGTGTTCACTTGCTTTCTGGAACACCCCCCCCCCCGCTGGAAGGAGAAGCACATTTCATCACAACCAGGGTCAGCTGGCTCACATACTCTTGTTTCCTTGCGTAGGATGAGTGTCATTGGTCCGTTCAGTGACCCCCAGTAGGACCACTTTAAATCCATCCACGTCCCACAGCGACAGCGCAGGCGGAATGACACCTAGACAGGAACCAGAGCAAACTGAGCCACACAGCAGCTGCCTGGCCAAACCCCAAACTGCAGAGTAGTACAACAGCATGGCCGTTGTACCGCGGTTACAAAGCACAAATGGGTGTGAAAGAGTTCACATTTCTTGGCAGAAACAGCTATTTAGACCGTGAAGCTACAGCGCAGGCTGCAGTACTTCTAGTACGGGCTGACACAGTACATGTGGTGGGAATCCTGTGTAATTACAGTTGAATAATTACAGGATGAGTCAGCGCTGACGTGCAGCAGAGGCTTCTAATAAAGTCAGCACTGAGTGTAAGCTGACATTGTGTATCAACAGTTTCAGGATACGTCTGCTGCAGATGCGGGGGGGGACGCTGGTGCAACACATCCTACAAGTACTTCAGACTTATCAGGCTGCCACTGAAAGAAAGGGTTTACCTCCAGCTTCGCCCAGCGCTCGCTCCCATTCCCGTGCTTTTCCCTGCTCTCCTTTCTGGCACGGAATCAGAAAAGCACAGAGGAGCACGAGTAACGTGGCACAGACCAGGGGCACCAGGAAGAACGCAGTTCGGAGGACATTCTTCATCCTCAGTCTCTTATTCTCTGCATCCATGTCATGAGCAGCCAGCCCGGGGCTCCCCAGTGGCCCCGGCCCCCCTCTGGCCTCCCCAATCATCCTGTCCATGCTCGGGTGGCTCCAGAACTGCGCGCCTTTAGCGTCATCTCCGTCCCGCCGAGATTCGCTCGGGAGTCGCTCTCTCCATTCGTCCTCGTCCTCTTGGGTCTCATCTTCGGCTGCCACCGCTCTGCCGCCCCGCACCTTTGAGGACCCGCTGCCGAAGGAGCCGTCCCTGCCGAGGCCATTTCCAGGGTAGTTGAGCACGAGGTCGTCCTCCTCGCTCTCGTCCTCGCTGTCTGCTTGAGTGAGAGGGTCGTACTCCCCCAGCTCAGAGCCCTTCTTCCCTGCACCAACATGGAGGGTATGAATCAGAAGTAATAGTACTGGTGGCAGAGGTGCGTTAGCACTCTGCTGAGGTAGTCTAAAGATGATACAATCCCTCAAACAAGTCCTGTCTTTCTAATGTCTTTTTCCACATTAGCTTTTAACTAACTTATACCTGCACCTCAACATTTCTGCTTTTCTTATGGTTGATTCTAAATTCTGTTTTGATTCTGTTTTAATTTATTTGTGTCCTTGTTTTGATCATCTATTGTGTTGTAAAGCACTTTGAGCTGCATGTTTTGTCTAAAAGGTGCTATACAAGTACATTCTTATTCTTCAGACTATATTCCTATTTATTATTTCAACAACATTTTGTTGGTGTGTGTCATTGACTTAAAGACAACAATGTTTTACATACAACATATTAAGTGTTAAAATGTTGTAATGTAATGTGGTCATGTTCTGTTTTCACACCATTCAGAAATGTTAATAATTGGAAATAGTGGTAATTTGTGTGTGTTCATTTGTTAATGGTGTTATTTGTTTTTCCTAATCCACATATACGCATATGCATTTGTGCATCTTTTTTATTCTTTCTGTACTGCTCCATCTGGTCGGACAGTTAGGTAAACAAACAAAATGGAGGTGAGAAAAATGTAGCTAAATAATTTATCATTAGATTAGGTGATCCTGTTATTGTGACATAAGAATAAGAGGTTTACATGAGTATTAACACATATGACATTACTGATTCATTAATTTGAGCCTGTGCATCAGTTTAGGTATTTCCTCATCCAATCTGGGTCAAATGTTCAAATATACCCTTATATAAATACCTCACATAAATCAATGAATCACAGATATCATGTCATGACTGATGATTGTACTAAATAACGTTTCTCTGACGTCAGTTGTGTGTTTGTCAACATCAGCTAGTTGTGTTTGTCTGTTTTGACGTTAGCCAATAGGTGGCTAACAGGGACATTTAACAGAGCTATCAGCGTGCTGCTCCACAAACACATCAACCACAGTGATCTCGTGTCGACCTCTGAGAACGTGAGCGACCATCTGAAGCTGACATCGAACCCATACCGACGGCGCGTGACAACTCGGTCAGTACATGAATGAATACCGGTAACGAAAACGAACCAATCTTATCGCGGACCCCCACTCTCTCGCTAGTCCAGACAGACGAAGGTCTGGGTCGATTTTCTGTCAAATGACCGTTTGTCTGGAGCTAGAAGACATGCAGCGCATCTTACCGGGCAGTTTGAGGGCACGAGACAGAGCCGCTGCCATCTTTTCTGTAACGGTTCCACGACACCGCCGGTGATGGGCAGCTGGAGCGGGGTAACAAGCAGTTCACTTGTGCTCTTTGCCCATGTGCATTGTGGGAGTTGGAGTGCCCGCCAGTGTGCTGTTGCTAACATCCATGCATCCAAATGTTGGATAGAAAAGAATCGAGTAGACTTCATTGTTATCACGCAGCGCGCTGTGCAACTAAATTGCGGCACTGCTACTGATTGTGCAAACGGGACAAGTGTGCAAAAGAAGTACATACTTATTTATAACAACGTACATACTGCTGCTACTATGTGTACAATACTTACATATGTAACACACTGGGGAAATGCAACGTGTATATGTATTTTAATGTCTGCATGTTTTTATTTAATATTTACATGCGCACATCTGTCTCATTCATGCTTTTATTCTAAATTTAATTTCCGACATTGTCATCATATCATCATGGTCATACATTGATATTAGTATTTTTTTTCCTTATCACTTCTAACTGCTCCATTGTTTTTCTTGCTTGACTAGAGCTGTTGGAATGAAGGACTCTGGCATAAACACACCACTTTGAAATTACTTCTGAAATAAGTCCTATCAGATACAAATACCACGGCCGGTGAGAAATGTGAATCTGGTTTGATTTGTCATTTTAACAGTTGAGGAGGGTTAGGGAAGATCCTTGTCCCACGAGGCATCTCACGAAGTAGGTGAGTCACCTCAGCAGGCAGACCTGACCCCTGTCAAAAATTCTTCCCGTAATTAATACGAGGATACGGGCGTCACCCCGCATCGTTATTTTCCTTACTCATCAGTTTAAGGCATGCTGTGGAAAGCGTGAAGCTCGAGCTAGTCACAGGGCCCATAGCGTTTCAGTCACGGTGCTAGAATTACAAAGGCTTACATTAGTTTTACACCGACAGGTGTGTTTGACTACATATACTTTATTGACATCATACAACACTGACAGGTAAAATAACTTCAATGGGATACATTTGCTTTGTATATTTTTGTGACAAAGCATCATGGGTAAAAAGTC
>CAAKHB010006050.1:50592-72217 GCA_901007665.1 Aeoliscus strigatus | reverse complement strand
ATTTTCCTTACTCATCAGTTTAAGGCATGCTGTGGAAAGCGTGAAGCTCGAGCTAGTCACAGGGCCCATAGCGTTTCAGTCACGGTGCTAGAATTACAAAGGCTTACATTAGTTTTACACCGACAGGTGTGTTTGACATATACATATACATATACTACATATATACTACATATACTTTGTTGACATCATACAACACTGACAGGTAAAATAACTTCAATGGGATACATTTGCTTTGTATATTTTTGTGACAAAGCATCATGGGTAAAAAGTCGAATTTCGTCAAAAGCAATCGATCGCGATAAATCGACGACCGTCCAGCATAAACCTCGAAGGGGTTTTGTTTTTGTTTTTGTGGACAATTTGTTATTCAGTGTTACATTGGCTCGACCTGTACACGTATTTAGTATACTTAACTTCCTAATAAACAGTATTATATGCCAACACTCGTCGGTCGCAGCCATTTAGCCTTCTGGTCCATCTTGGTTCCCGTACTCGATGCTAGATTATTTTCATCCACGCAGGCGCTGTGATGCCAGTGTGAGAAAATGGCAGACGTCTCTTTGGATGAAGTGATACGACAGCGCGGTATTAACGCCAAAGCACCCATTAAGCGGTAGGAAAACTGTGTCTTTTAAATTGATAGCGTTTATCTACTACCGACGCGATCCAGTTCCCTTTTCGGGCATTGCTTAAGAGCTGTTGTAAGCTAACTTGCTAACGTTAGTCCATTGCGGCGAGTGCGTCGTTAGCGGTAGGCTAGCCTAGCGTTAATCGGCTGGGCCCTCCCCGATTGAAACATTCAGTCTTTTCGTTTATGGTACTTCTACTTGAGAGTAAGTGCGCTGCTTTACCACGTCTACGATTTAGTTATATTTGTTGTCAGGCATTCACTAACACAAGGTAGATGCGATAATACAAAGCAAACTGATTACTGAGTTTGTCGTGAATAGCGTGGTAGCTAGCATGCTAGTTCTAATGTTAGCAGTTGTATTTCGTCTATAATCATGGTTAGTTTATGACTAAATGTCTTAAATGCAGTTTATAGCCAATTGGTTTTGAAGGTGGCCTTGTGAATCGCCCATGTGCGAAGTGTACAACACCACAAACCACCCCTGTGCTTATGAAACGGACAAATGGTGGCATCTTTTTCTCAGGATCATGTTTGGACGTGGTGCTGGAGGAGTTGGCAAAAGTTTTGATGCCCGGCAGAAAATCGGTGTTAATGATGTAAGACAGAGACTTGGAGGAACAGGTAAGTGCAACTGTGAAATTGAAATGCTCAGTCAGTCCTAAATGATCAATGCGTGTCACGTTTTGACCATAGCAGCAAACAGTTACTGATTTAGAAATATGTTGTGAGCATTATCTGTTAGTGTATTTCGTTGTCCAGCTCATTACCATTCAAATAATCCGTGTGTTAGCTGCACTTTTAAGTATTACACCATTTTTCCATTGGCTGGGTGGTTACAAATTATTTTATCTTAATTGTCCACTATTATTATTGTCACTGCATGTTTTACACCAGTCAGCCTGCGAATATCAAAATATACACACACGTCATTTTCCTGTCTCCCCTTAGGTTTTCATGTGAAAGATGCCAGAGAAAAGCTGGCTCAGAAGGATGCCCGCTTTAAAATCCGTGGCAGGGGGGGAGCTGGAGGAGTGCAGGATGCTCGTCAGATGATCAACTCGCGTAAACAGGGACAGAATCCGTTCGCTGGCCCCGTCCAGGCCATGCAGAAGACCGCAGTAACTCACCAACTACAGAGCAACACATTAGTGCCACCAATACAGATACACGGTAACAACAATTTTGCTGGTGTGAACGCAAGGCAGTTTCCCCAAAGTGTGCAAGGACTGAATTTGAGGGATGGCATGAGACCTCAAGTGAGCAATAATAACACAAGAATGATGGATGCACGTGAGAAGCTGAGCCTGAAGAGGAGCTTTGGAGGGGGGCAACCACTGCCAGCCGCTGCAGTGCCTTTTAAAATAACCAAGACTATCCAGGTGCGTTATTGCATTGTTGATAGAAAAACTGTAAAATGGCAAATATGCACACTTCTTGAATTGTAATTGTGCTCCCTTATGTTTTCAGCAACGTCCCATGGGTATTCTCGGAGGAATGCGTGCTGCCCCACAGGTTGGGTTGTTTTATGTTGCATATTTAAATGTGAGAAATTTAGATTTATGCATGTTTTGACGTATTTACAGTACGGGCCAAAAGTTTGCACATGTTCTCATTCAATGCGTTTCCTTTATTTTCATGACCTTCATTTGTTAAAGTAATGATTGCCACTAGTTTCTCTCTCTCATTGTTGGTCCCAACCCCATTAACAAGGCAAGAAATTCCACTAATCCTGACAAGACAAAAGTGAAAACCGTTTCAGGTGACGTCCTCATGACACTCATTGTGAGAATATCAAGGGTTTGTGGCGCTATCAAAAATGCAAAGGGTGGCCCCTTTGAGGAATCTAAAATATAAAGTTTAAAGTTATTTCACACTTTTTTTGTTAAGTACAAAATTCCATATGTGTTCATCCATAGTTTTGATGCCTTCAGTGAGAGTCTACCATGATAATTAAGGAAACGCATTGAATGAGAAGGTGTGTCCAAAGTTTGGCCTGTGTGTGTGTTTGTATATGTATATATGTATGTGTGTGTATATACATGTATATATGTATGTATAGTGTTACATAATGTGATGTATTTCGTAGCCAAGGCTGTAAAATGTGCTGCTTGTATAAAATAATTATGTTGTCTCCCACAGTCTGTCTCAACTGAGCATGATGGCACCCCCTGTAAACAAATTAAGGTCACCACTCCTAACAATTTGGTACAATCACGGGTGAGAGTTTTTCTTTTTACCTGTCCACGTGCATGCATATTAAATTGTTCATCCAGTGTCTTTTTCTGCAGTAAATAAACTCATTCTTAATTTTTCACAGCCTGGTTCAGTGGGCTCCACATTTTCCATGTCAGCCCCAATCACCAAGGTGGTTAAGAACGACGCTTACACAGCCCTCCGTCCTCCGGTCCCTGTGGCTCCCACACGGCCCAACACCAGCATGACTGCCCCCCGTTCTTCAGCCGCTGCTCTGCAGCCAGTCTCCAGGACTCTCCAGCAAAGCGCTGGCCAAACCAGCTCAACTACACCCACTCCTCCTCAGGTAAACACTACCGATTGAATCTCACGTTCAACCTAATTCAACACTATTCATTTGCTATCTAGCATAAATATAAACTTTACGTTCTACGCATATACATTATTCAATCTTGTAGTTTAGAAACTACTATGCCTTTTTGAGAAACAGATCACTAGACACAAAATACAGTTTGTTTCCACTTCCATCATTGCCACCTCTTAATTATTCATAGAAAAGGAAGAACATGCTGTGACTTGTCTTTTGACTTTTGTTACCGCCTTAATGTTTATGTTGTCCACAAGTAGAGGATGTGTGGTCGTCTCTCCGAAACCCCACAACGATCTCCTTGTAGTCTCAGTCCAACTGCAGCAATGTTTTTAGAGAGTGAACACAGTCCAGAGTCTGTCTTTTGTCATGGAAATAAGGTCATGTATAGTTTTGTGTTCGGCTCCTGGGCCAAGACAAGACAAGTCTCAAGCATCAGGTAGCTGCTTTGACTGATGCTGTGCACCACAGACATTGCTAGATGGCAGTATCTGCTTGCATGTCTTTATTCTGTGCTTGTCAAAGAGATGGCTATCTTTAGTATTATTTTACAACAACAACAATGACTGACTTGTATTTATTATACACAGTCAGTATATACAGTATATTTTTACGATTGGACCACTTTATGTGAGTCCTCAGACTATTTGTGATTTTCATTGCACATTATTGTGTGTGATTTTTGTCACGTCATGTCTTTCCAGCCTGCGTTCAGTCCTTTGGAGGGTACAAAAATCACAGTGAACAACCTGCATCCCAGGGTAACTGAGGAAGACATAGTTGTGAGTAAATTACATTTTTCCATAAAGCCTTTTTTGATATGCAGATCACGTTTTGAGCTGCTGTTGTTCCGAATGACTCATTCATTGTATCCACAGGAACTGTTCTGTGTGTGCGGTGCCTTGAAACGAGCGCGGCTGGTGAAGGTGGGTGTCGCTGAAGTGGTGTTTGTTCGCAAAGAGGACGCTGTGAGCGCATACAGAAAGTACAACAACCGCTGCCTGGATGGTGAGTGCTTGCAGCAAGGACACGTTCAAGGGTTTTTAGCAATATAACACAGTGGACACGGTAATGACCCTTTTTTGTTAATTGTAGTGTTTAATAGATAATAATATTAATATTTGTTCCTCATACATTGGGTTTTTGATTGATTTATATAAAGCCTATGTTGATGTACAATTCATCAGTAAGATTACAATCAATCCAGAGTAATCACTGTCAGCGCATCATCACTGAGACAACCATCAATCATCAGTAATCAGTGTTTGCGTTTCATCACTGAGATGACCATTAATCATCAGTAACCGTTGCTCTTTTTTATCATGACCATGTTTTTCCACCCACAGGACAGCCAATGAAGTGTAACCTTCATATTCAGGGAAATGTCATCACTTCTGATCAGCCCATTCTGTTGTAAGTGAGCCACAGGTTTTCATCGGGATAATGTGTATTTGATGGTGATGATGTGCACACACACGAGTGTCTACAACTAGCAGTGAGTTATGATGTTCAGCATCTTATTTTACAATGGATGTAAACAATAGATTGTTCTCAATGCATTTGTGTGACGTGGCACTAATAGTGATGAACCTACAGAAAATTTGTTCTTACAAAGCAAATGTTTCTGTATAGATTTTCCCAGAACAAAAACTGATGGAGGTTTAAAGTTTCACTGCAGCTTTTGAGGAGCCGATTAAGAAGCAATAATTGGAAATAACATTATGCGGTCAAAGCTGTAGGTGCAGCGTGCCATGTATATTTATATTTCCACAACTATTGAAAGACAAAAGTATATGATGGCTGTGTTTATGGATTTTATAAACAAAATGAATGACTGATCATTTGGAGCAGTAAAGACATGTCTTTTTGCCCTCCTGACTTGCAGAAGGCTCAGTGACACCCCGGGCTCAGGCAGCGGATCAAAGAAAGACGGTCTTCCCCCTTCATTGTCTCGTCCTGCCAGCCAGCGAGCCTCCTCTCAGCCTACCCCAGAGGTGGACCCCCAGACCATCCTCAAAGCCCTTTTCAAGTCCACCACACAGTCCAGCTCCACCACTGAGCCCCCCAGCTCGCAGGCCACTGCCTTTCGCATCAAGATATAACTCGTGCTTAGTATGAATACACTGTTCAGAAACATATTACTGCATTCTCTGGTTTTAATCTCAAAAGCAAGCTCCAAACGCAACTGATTTTTACAAAATTACACATGAACACTCTGAAGGGGGTGTTGTAGGATTCAAAACATACCGGTTTGAATTTTGTACCCAAGATGTTAAAATACTTGTGATTTGTCAAAATACTTGTGATTTGTTGATTTAATCCCCTGTGGTCAGAGATGACAATTTCAACCACCTGTTTTTCACCAATTTTTTTAATTTTTTTTTTGTTTTATTACTATTAGTGTTATTTCTTCAATACCTACAGATTAGAAATGTTTGTTTGCAGTCAGACAGGACAATGACCATGAAACAGTCAGGCAGTGTGAGTAGACAGAACCCTGTCAGATCCCATCATTTGATTTAATGTTCAGCATCTCCAGGCATTATCGTTATGTTTTACCATTCAGATAATCGTGTGTTCTGATTGTGACTGATTTTTTTTGGGGCGACCTGTTTTCAAGCAGTATATGTTAAATCCTTTCTAGTATACATTACTCACTCATTTTTGTACTGTAAATTACTTTCTGTTCTCTTGTCAGTCAAGAAAAGCTTAGAGGTCAGATCTGTCAGTGAAATGTTGCTATTAAATATTTAGCATTTGCCTGAGACTTGTTTTCTTCTGTTACAAGATAGTTACATGTACCAAAGCAAACAATCTAAACTGCACTACACTCAAGGGGCAGCATATCTTCATCTATTGTGATCAACTGAGCAATTTCAATTACCTTTTAGACACTTTATTCATCTCCAAGAGAAATTCACAATTTTCACAATTTTGCCATCATATGGCTACTGGTGGATTTGCCTTTCTTTACATCCAGTAAACCCCTGCACCTGTCATCGTGTGTATACACACACATATGTGTGTATAGATGTGTGCATACAACTTACAGAAACAATATCAACAAATCAATATATGATTATTTTTGTTGAAAATTGAGTGCACGTTCAATAAAAAATGTTATAGAGTATGATTGAATGTATTTGCACTGACGGACAAAAAGCCAGTTGCCAGTGTTTTAAAGTACTTCCGGTGTCAAAGGTAACAACAAAATGGCGCCGTCTAAGCGGAGACATGCTATCAACCAGTCTTGTGTTATTCCCGGTGGATTTACAGGTAGAAAATACTTCATCCACAATCTCGCCTATCGTCTATTTAACGGATAACTGATAAGTATACCGATATATCCTCGGAAGAGATCGTTTCTTTGTAATTTGAATTACGCGTGACGCGGTTAGCTGGCGTGTGTGAGTGTGTGAGTGAGTGAGAGAGAGAGAGAGAGAGACCACGTCTAAAGACGTTTCATTTTTCCATTTCCACTTTTGCAGAGCTGCCCTTGCTGTTTAGCTCCGACTCCGTCGCTCAGCACAAGTTGTATGTGAAAGAGCATAAAGTCCGAGCGGAGAAGAGCACCCACAGACCGCTGGACAGGACTCTGTTTGTCCTCAACGTCCCTCCGTACTGCTCACAGGTAGTCACTGCACCTACGTGTTATGTTCCTACCGTTAGATCAGTGTCAGTATAGATTGTTTTTTTACACATATATATAGTTCGTATTTGCCTCTACATACTTACATGCTTTAGTGCTGTGACTGCAAATGTCTTCAGCGTGGAAAAATAAATGTACTCATTGATTTGCACTGTTAGCATTCAAGCTGGAGGAATATATTGCTATTATGCATCATTTGTGTATAAAGCTAGTAATAGCTTTTTATGGCTAGTTTGTATTTTGCAACTTTAACATCCTCTGGCTTGCTGGCACAATTTTTCATGATTTTCTCGTCTAAAAATCAGAATTTGATGCTACAGTGAAATTGGGATTGTTGCTCTCAGACAATAAAATACCATATAGACATAATTTAAAAGGAAAATATAACAAATACAATAAAAGGATCCTACTTGAATATAGTCACGTCTGATCGTGTGTGTTTCAGGATGTTGTCAGAGACTTGTTCTCGCGGTTCGGCAGCGTGCAGTCAGTGGAGTTAGGAGACCACCCGAGGTCTTTCCAGCAGTCTGGGCCCAAACTGTCAAAGTTCTTCAGACCAGCTGACAAGAAGGTGAACGCTCAGTGCTTCCCTGTCTCATGTCTCTGCCATGTCAGAAGCCAATATTCACCCTTCCCACCTTGTTTCTGTTTCTCTCAGGGCTTCAAAGTGGGATACATTGTTTTCAGAAAATCCTCAAGTGTAAAAGCAGCTAAATCCCACCCTCATAATGAGCCTTTAATTGTCCACACAGCTGAACGTCCAGTGAGGACTGGAGTACAGAGTGAGTCACCTGAACATACCACTTCTGCCACTTTTCTACATGGGAATCAGTGCTGCCTTCATTATGGACTTTTCATTTATTTTACTCAGTAAATTGATATTGCCTTTATTCATTTTCCTTCACAATACTTTGGTCCACTCTGGTTGTTCTTGCAAAGTACAAAGTGGATTTTATAAATCATGTTATCACACTAAACCTATTTTAAAGTGTCTAAATGGCGATAAATACCCAAATATCACTTTTGAGTATAATCAAACACAAAACTAACTGGACTTCTTACGGCAGAATGGATTCATCAGTACAGAGAGTCTTTTATTCAGCCGGACAAACTGCAAGAAACAGTCGACCTGTTTATGAAAGACTACGACAAGAGGAAAGAAGAGGTGAGAACTCTGCAGCTCTTTCTCCAGACGTTTGCGGTCGAACCATGTGATTACAACTTCTAGGGTACTTTTTTTCTTTTCGCCACAGGAAGCTGAGCGTGTGAGGATGGAGGCGGAACAGCAAGAAGAGGATGAAGAAGGATGGGTGAAAGTCACAAGAGGCCACAAGGGTGCCAAGGCCCGCCCCCATAGCGAGGCAGCCAACCAGAGGACTCTACAGAAGGAGATGAGGAAAAAGAAGAGGAAGGAGCTCTTGAACTTCTACACCTGGCAGCATAGAAACACACAGAAAGAACGTGAGTGGCCATATTGAATCAGGGCATTTGGTTCCTCCATCTGCAGTCTGGAATAATTTTCTAACAGTTTTTTCTTTTCCACTTTTCTTTCAGATATTGCTGAATTAAGGAAGAAGTTTGAGGAGGATAAACAGAGAATAGCTCTTCTGAGAGCACAGAGAAAGTTTAAGCCGTATTGAATCAACTGCACATGTTAATTAACCTGCTTTTTGCGGCATTAAACATTATCTGAATATTGCATTGGACTATTCTGATTCACAAAATGTACTTGACTCAACAGCTGATGTAATGGAAGCGCAGTTAGGATGACTTTAGTTTTTTATTTAATCACCAATTACCTTGAAGAATTGGACAGGAGAAACAATTAACAGAGAGGTGGGGACTTGGCTCCTTCGACTTGGGCGTCACAGGTTTGCTGTGCCTCTGTCTTCTGACACCTCTTGATGTTTGACCATGAAATGAACAGCAGGATCGACAGCAGGACAGCGCCGACTCCAACCAGAATGTACACAGTCACCTGAAAGACTGAGCACGGTGGATAGAATGTTTCAGAAATGCTGCATATTGAATCTATAGCAAGGTTTCTCCTAACATTGTATAAGGAGCGACCCCCTCCCCCTTGACAGTCAAGTTATTTTTCTATGTAGGGCCAGACCACAAGATCCAGATGCCCTTCCTCTGTCAAAGCCACCATCACCATTTTGTATAAAACAATTGTATAAACTGTACAATGAAGTGTTTTGGGACTGTTAAGTTGTGTTCTTAATGGTAACCGTACACTTCTCTTCAGACTGTGAGTCCGGTCATTCTCAGACCTCCCAACGCTGCTACCAGCGATCAGTGGGTGGACGTACCTTTTTTCTGCTGAACGCACACCCTCTCCTCTGTGTTATTGCGTCCCAGCAGCAGAGGCCCTAAGGAAACCAGCTGGACGAGGTCGGACTGGGCTTCTCGTCGTCGTCTCTCACCCTCGGACGCTGTGAAAAGGAAACGATGAGCGAGCACAAAACAGTATGGTGCGAATAAGCAGACTCACAAATGATGGTGCAATGCTGAGCACAGTCAGTGTCCTCTGTGCAGATTTCCACCCAGCAGTAGAAGTACATCTGAGTGAGAGGTGTTCGTTAGTTCAGTTAGGTCAAGGGAACAGGCAGCTCCACATCTGTCATGTGCTTTACTTCCTCCACACTCGGACGGCCTTGATCCCGGTCCAGGAAGGCAAACGTCTTCACATCAAACCTCCTGACTTGGGAATGGGAGGTGGTTTTCCCCTGCTTGTCCACAGGGACTGAGCTCCTCATATTGTCCAGAGGGTTGGGGCATCTAACAGGAGGAGAACGTATTTTTAAGGCCGTTTGATTTTCATTCACCACTCTGGGGCCTGTACCAGGAAGTAGGTTCAGTGAAGAAAAAAAAAAAAAAAAACTAAATTTGTTGATCCTGAAATAAAGGAAAACTGCAGAATTTTACATTTTAAGTCCAGGAATTTAAAAACCCACCACTCACATTTTTTAAGTGAATCCTCCTTTCAGATGAGGCCTGCCAGAAGTCCACATCTGAAATGTGGCCCTAATCATCTTCCTTACAAAACCGTATTATGTGGAGAGAAATTTATGGCGGATTTAATGAATGTGTGTTGCCGAATTGTATTACTGAATGTGCTCAGCTTTGTTTTGACACTGTGTTAAATTTAAAAAAAAAAAATCCTGTTATGTCTTCTTTCAGTAACCCTGAAACGAGAAATCTACAGTTTTCCTCAATCTAGGATGAACAAACTCAAGGTTCACAATAAACCTGCTTTGTGGAAAGCCTAGGTTACTCCTGCCAGTGCCTCCATATTACCCAGCGTACAGAAGCATCCACACAGAGTGCCTTGATGCAGGATAGGCGAAGCAGTCCTGTACGTGCAGGGAAAGCGTAGGGTCCAGTGATGGCTGGGCGATGGAGACCTCCACAAAAGCAGGCTTACGCAGTGGCAATGTCAGTGGAAGCTGGTCGTCAGGATAGAACGATGTGAACGAGGCATCTGGAAGAAGAATCATTACAAGTCAAAGTTTTGTTCTCTGCCGATAAACACTGAAATTCCTCTGCATTTTACACCTTTAGCTAGTCTCATGTGCACTCTGATGGTTCCCAGAGCAACCACAGGCGGTGGATTGGTCGCTGCGTACAAGGACCGCAGATCTGCTGCCCGCTGTAAATCTGCCGCCTCGTATTCACACTGGACCTGGAGGCTGAAGAAGATCTCATCGGTGAGCAGCGGGTCCGGCAGCAGCATGAAGATGCTCAAGCGTACCTGAATGGAGCGTGTGTATCTGTTCTTTCTGCATCCAGCTCCTCCACCTCTAGCTCATAGATCACCACATCTCCATCAAGCTGGAGATGGACAGAGAAGAATTCATCACTAACGATTCACCTAGTTTACATTTGTTTGTTTTGTCATCACCTTTCTTTTTACACCACAGTCCATGACTGGAACCTTGAAGACAGCGGTGTTTGGGGTGGTGAGGACAGGGACACACTGTGGCTGATCCTTGACGACAAGGCTCCTCAGATCGACAGGCGGGTCGCTATCAGGAGTCTCCACTGAGAATACAAAGTGTCCGTCCAGAGAGCAGGCTGCATGACACACGGGTACAGACAAAAATAAGCAGCAGGACTAGAACAACCTTACACGGAATGGTAATTGAAACCACTGTGTATGAACATTCAGACCTTAAAATTACCAAACCTACCATTGAGTCTGTAGTAGCACGTGGAATCATCCAAATCATAGCAGCATCCCAGTTTGGAGCAGGCGGCACTCGAAATTCCTTCGTGGCCACAGTTCACTCTCAGGTCTCTGTGAGTGTCACAATACCCAGGTAACGCTAAAAAAATAAAAGGACCATTTTATTTTGTTGTATTATGACAAGTGCAACATTTGCATTGTCGGTTTTCACACATCTATGACTATAGTCCAGTGTTCATAATGTCCATATTCATTACGCTGTTCAGTATGAACAGTGTTCATACTTTGTTTTTGTATTATTCTTTGTACGGTGTTTTATGTTCTTTACCTTGGATAATCTTATTTTATGATTATTATTTTAGTCTGTGTCTTTCCATTGCCTTTTAACATTTATCATTTTATTTTACTTTTTTACTTGACTCCAGAAAGCAAGAATTCCTTGAATATTTGTGCACACATGACAGGTACAATTATTGAATCTTGTCACACACACACACACACCATGTCTCATCCACGTGTGTGCATGTAAAATAACTAGGGTCCAAAGGGGAAAAGAGGTGCAAACAGCTCTCCTCACTTACGTGCTGGCACGAAGCGTGTCCTCTCATTTGATCTCTTTATCAGAGGACAGCTGAGATTCACTTGGAACCATCGGTCATCGCCTTTCAGTTGCGCCTGCAGAGAGACGACCACTTTGTGGCCCTGAGGAGTCAAGAAATGTCAACACAACATGGGAGTGTGTTACACATCATTTCATACACAGATGTGATTTTCAGGCCTGTAAACTTCCTGGTGTAACGGTTCGACATGAGGGATAACACAATACCAATGTGCACATTTATTGTGTTTTTCAGAGACTGAGTCTACCCAGAGTGACACTGGAGGTGGTTTCTGCTGCACACACACACACAATCCAAATTGTTTATAGTATTACAAATGGCCCATGTGATTGTTTTACCTCAACTCGGGCATAGCAGCTGTCATATCTGCTGTGGAACGACAGGCCGTGGTTCTTGTCTCTGCTGAGTTTCACCCCGCAGGACTGCGCCTCAGGCCGGGTCACTGGGGTCACAGCCCCCGTCACGTCTGACAAAACAACACAATCTCCATGGATTCATGGATTCAAATGCCACTTCTCCACTACACAGTTCCAGCTCTACTCGACTCAACTCGGTTTGGTTCCAGACATGTCGTTTTCCATAACAAGTCAGTGTCTCGAAGTGAGCACGAGAAACTTCAGTAAAAACACGTAAACAACAGAAGACATGGAGATGATTCTCTTATTGTTCATTTTGTGGATTTTTGTCACAAAGACATGAGACAAGCTGCATGTTAAATGAGCATGTGTGTCGACGGCAGCACGAGGGACGTCCCTCTTTATTTAGCGGCCAATCAGAAGCCGACAATACGCCGCCCGCCGTATACGTCACATTTCAGTATCTCCGCAGCTGGCTTGGAACCTCACGGGAGAGGAAAACGGCTGCTACCCTATGGAAATGCAAAAAAGTCGAGTCGAGTCGTGCTGGAACAAAAATGTCGCTGATTGCACCTGTGGACCGTAGAAGTTACCTGTGACCCGTATGTCGCTGTTGACCAACGGACCGAACACGGCTTTGAGCCTCCGCTGGGAGCACGTGACCGACTGAACGAGCCGCAGCCCAGGTGCTTCCGGTGTCCGCGCGCTCGAACAGCGTCGAACAGCAAAGGTGAAAAATAGAGAAATCAAACAAAGTTTTGCCGAGTGAAAATACATCTCTGAGCAGGTTAAATGATGTTTTTACAGACACACCTTCACGCCACAGATATTGAATTCTCAACGTGACGTCGGTGGCGTCACGTGATGACACTTAATTAGTGTTAATTAGTTTGAAGCTGGTGGAGTTTTTTGAGGTTCAAGCAGTGGGTACAATGAGTAAGTGAGCAGCTCAGTCGAGCGAAAAACGCAAATACGGGGTTCTCCCTTCCGCACAAGAGAGCAGTTTTCAACTGTGATCAGTTTGAGCGAATCCCTTTGTGACGTCACAAGGGTAGGGTTTGATCGCAACAAGATCCTAAATCCCCCTCAGCCCCTCTGCTTCCTCCAACAAAATCTCAAATCTCCACATCGCCGTTGTAACATTTCCTAATTTAACGTAGCAGGTAATTGAAGTGTTCTTGATTGGGGGTTGCTATGGACACAGAACAGCTGTGTGATTGATCAATCAGAGTTGACCGTTCAGTGGTTACTCCAGTTCCCATCAGTGTTGGGGAAGTTGCTTTAAAAATGTCATTAGTTACAATGACAAGTTCCCCTGTTTAAAATGTCACACTAGTGCAACTATGTCAGTGACTTTATCCCAGTAATGCAACTAATTTGTTCTTCACTGTTTCAAATATTTGAACTTCCAGCAGCATCAACACTGAAACTCCTTTTAAAATCACAAAACACATCAGTCAATATAATTATCGTTCATTCAAAAACACAAAATAAAATTAACATATTCACTAGGTTTTTGCAGAAATTGTTCAGATGTAACTGAAATTGTAAACACAAATATTTCCATGAGTAACTAATGCAATTACACATTTGTTTCCCATCATGTCATCAATTTATAATTAACATTTGATATATAACTCATAGTTACATCCTAACAATGGTCAATGTGAAAGCTTGATGTGCTCCACAGAAAATATGTTAAAAATACAGTTTGAAGTAATCCACGCTCTATGTGCGTAAGCATGGCCCAGTTTCCTCAGGGAGACACAAAATCCAATTATTGTGTAACTCAAAGGACTTATCAACCACTCCTGCTCCCCCCACAGCAATGCAAGTACCCAGTATCTCATTATCACATAACAAACGTAAACCTTGAATAGTTGATGATTATTTCTGTCAAATCTATTTTGATATAGTCTTTACCACAAGACATGAACGTTTTGTTTGATTCAGCCGTGAAACAAATGTTTGAGTCAATGCAATAATCCTTCTTCTGGGCACGATGACAGCATAGACACATTGCTGACCCCGTTAAATGTCCCAACGTAACAATTATAATAACGTTTGTTTTAGTGCTTTAAGAACATACAACATGCAATTATGAAAATTTTTACATATAAGTCTTCACTATAAAAAAAACCCATTTCTCTAGTGTATTATTATATTTCGTTTCTCCAGTTATGTTTTAAGAGAACGAATAAATCTGAATGACTCATCAATACGTATTTATATTTATTTTGTATGTTATTAATATTATATATACATATGAATTATCTATTTAATTCGATGCATTATTTCATATATGTAATCGTTCACTGTTAGCTGAGGAACAAACACAAATGTGTTTATTTACTACACACGCCCACATGACGGTCACGAGTTTGTGACGTAATTCGTGTGACGTCCCCTCACTAGTCTGTTACGGCAGCAGCAGGGACAGGGAGCAGAGGAGTCCTCTCATCATGGCCCTGAATCGTAATCATTCCCAAAACGGCGGCGTTTTGGTCAACAATGGAGAAAGGTATGCATGATACACGGCGTCCGAGTGTTTATTTGAAGTATTATTTACAGTACCAACCTATCACCTCCTCTAACGGCTTGTTTACGTCTTTTCTTCAGTGCGTAACGTTAGCCGTTATCATCCCAGCGGTGGCCTACTTACATTTAGCCTAGCGGACATTTTTGTTCCGTTCTTCATATAATTGTTTAATTGAGAAAGTTGTTTAATTCAGGCTCCGTTTTCAGACTGGTACAATTAGTGGACGGTCTTCTTGTCTACGTGTATTGACGTTTGCTGTAGCTGGGTGGCTAACTGTTAGCCGACTTTCCAAACAGGAAGTCGCTCTCGGTTTGATGTTGACATCTCGGTGGGTTGGAACTGTCGTCATACGCGCAGATGTCGCAAAACGCAAATGTTGCACGCCATGTCTACTTACCTACTAGTACTATAATTCACACTTCCACTACAAAAATCATGGTTTCTGCTCTTATATAAGACCTATTTTCTCTTACTCGTCTCTTCCGTTCCAGCGTTTTAAGGGAGTGCAAAAATGTGGAGCTGTCATTCAGCGATGTGAGCTGTAAGACAGAGCTGCTGAAGGGGACCAAGAAGGGCACAGTCTACCTCACACCATACAGGGTACTGCTCAGTTGTTTGTGGTGCTGTGGGTTGGTTCCTGTCCTAACGTGTCCTGTCGGCCCTGTCCTCCCCAGCTGCTGTTTGTGTCCAGTAGCACCAAGGACTGCATGGGGTCAGCCATGTTCCCATATTATCTGATGAAGGGCTGCAGCATTGAGCAGCCGGTCTTTGCAGCCAACTACATTAAGGGCACAGTGTCAGCTGAGCCTGGTGGTACGTACCCTGTTTTACCTCATATATATTACTAGCAGCAGTCATGTTTTTGATGAAAAATATTTCTTACCAGGTGGCTGGGAGGGCCAGGCCCATTTCAAGATGTCATTCCCGAGTGGTGGAGCCATAGAACTGGGACAGCATCTTTTCAAACTGGCCACAAATGGTTTGTAGACTGTATTACTGTGTAATAGTACATAGTACTTGTTCATACATACATGAAAGATCCTCTGTGTATTTCAGCTTCTCGTGCAGCTCCTGCCCAGAACGGTGCTGCTTCACACGGTTATCCGTCACCAGGAATGATGAATGGCTATGGCCCACCTCCACCTGCTGCCAATGGCTATCCCTATGCACCCCCTCCCCAGCAGAACGGCGCCTACCCGGCCCCTCCCCCTGTTCCCGGAAACATGGGCTACCCATACCCAGCAGCTGCTGCAGGTGCATAAGTAGTTTATACGTGCCAAGGCAAAGGAGTAATTGTGTTCATTGTCAATAAACGTGACATTGAATAATAGTTTTTAGCACTCGGTTTATGTTTCCTTTGATTTCTGATTTTCATTTCTTTCATTTCTTATTTTAGCATCCAGTGACTTCGCTCAGCATTTATTCATTTCTTTGTTTTGTCTCTTGGTGTCTTGTCTTCCATGTTGCAGGAATGTACCCATCTGGTTTTGGCTACATGGCCCCTCCTCCCCCATACCCTGGACCGCCCCAAAACTGGGCCGCACCCCCACAGAACTGGACAGCACCGACTCCTCCAGGTCTTTCTCTCTCTTTCTCTCTCCCCCCCCCCACGTTAAATGTTTGTGTCACTGCACCCGTCACTTCTGATCCGTCTGCCCCAAAGTGACTCATTTCCGAGCACGCCAACAGAAGGACACACTGATGTTTCATCCAGCGCATGTCAAAGCCATTAAATACCTTTCTTCTCTTATCCACCGCCGGCATCTTGTGGATGTTGATGAAAATCATCTTCTCAGAAAATAGGACCAGCTTGATTTTACTGTAAGCTGTCGTCTCTGTTTTTGAACAAGCTTGGGCATCTTCAGGGCGGTAGTCATGGTAGTCTGATTGAACCCTGGAGCTGCCAGTCGCTCCTGGAATGACTGATGCAAAGCTCCTCTCTCTCCAGTGTCTGTAGCTGTAATGTCTGTTTCTAAACGTGTTCTGAACAGTCCTATTTCCTGCCCAGGTAACTCCAAGGCGGCTGAAGCAGCTGGCAGTGCTTACTACAATCCCAGCAATCCACACAATGTCTACATGCCCATGGTACGCCGCTTTGCTTGTTGTTGTTATGAAAGCTTCCTCTTCGGTACTTATTGTTCTTTGTTTGTTTTTATTCCCATAAAGGAGCGCCCTCCGCCGTATGCACCTTATCCAAACTCTCCTGACAAGAAGAACAACTGAGGGTTTGGCATCATGACACACTTCTTCTCTCTTCTCTCCTGTCTTATTTACGTTCATGAAGAAAGAGCAGATGGACAGAAAAGTGATAGATCTCTGAGATATTTCACCATTTAATCAATGTCAATAGTATCATATTTTGGATACTGGAATATCGTATACAGCAGCCATGTTTTGAATACCTAAGCGACTGAAACTCTGCACCTTGGGCTTTTTTCTTTACCTTTCCCGCATAAAGTGCAAAGGGGCAGTTTGTAGGGTGTCATGGTGTAGTTGGAAATTGCGCCACCCCATCTCACTCCTACCCCAGCTGGACGTCTTGCAACAGCGACCACATCCTGACGGTCTGTGCAAGTATATCAAAAGAAGAGATGCAGCAAGCAGGAGCAAAAACACTGGTGTTGGTTACTGCCCATGTCGATATGAAGGGCTCATTGTCAGCCAATGAAACCTGTGGATTCAACAGGGATAAAAGTATAGACACACAGCCCATATTGTCCCAGATTGTCCGGATATTCTACAAACTGCACCTGTGAGGGCACAGAATGGAGTTTAAGTGCTGCAGTGAGGAGGCAGTGTGGGAATGTATTTTTTATGACAGATTTATTACCAAAACATTTTCTAGGAGTTTATGGAGTGACAGTTATTAACTTACAAAGCCCAATAGAATCTAGTGAAGTATTTTTGCAGTATATGAACTGTGTGTTTCCTCAGCAGGTTTGCATAGTAACTTGTCCATCACATACAATAGCAGAACTGTGTTGATTAAAATGGAGTAATACAATTTTTATCAAGTAAATCAAAGAATTCCAGCAATTCAGACCCCTGTTAAATTATTCAATGCTTCTGATTTTATATTTGAGTTTATAATTTGTGGTTTAAAAAAGGCTTATTCTTCTCTAAAAAAAAAAAGAAAGGTAGCAGAAAGATTTCTAATAAGAATGTGCAATATTTCAATTTGCGGTTCTCAGCGTTGAACCGGGGTTACCGGAGTGACACAGCGCTCCACTCCCAACTTCTGGTTTATTCATGTATGCAAAGCCACGCTGAAACCAGAACCGTGTGTCTCTGCTCAGACGAGTGTGAGGTTACAGCACGTCGTCATTAGATCTATAAGAGCCCGGCAGTGTTTTGCCTGTTGTTAAAACTTGTGAATGCAAACCATTTATTGCTGATTAAACTGGGGCGAGGCGCCAACAGGCCGTGTAATTACCCCACCCCCCCACCCCCCCGCTGCATCAGTTAACACCTGTTGGAAGAAGGTTTGCACACAGTTGTAGTGGACTGAGGATTTTCTTTGTTTGGGTTTTCGTTTGCTATAATGATCTAATGTCTGTAAATTAATATCTTTCATGCTGAGTTTTGTCTTTCGGTTCAAATCTAATAAATGTGTCATTTATTGATGTCAACAGTTTCATTGATCTGAGTTTCGTACAAGGTCTGAATCTCCGCTCTGGTGACGGTTACAGCAGGTTGTCCGTCCATCTGCGTATCGAGAGGTGGATCGTAACAAATTACAAGTACTCACATTACTGTGATTTAGTATTTCTCTGTGTAGTAGTTTTACTAGTTTACTAGTTTTACTATTCACTTAAGTCATTTTGATTTTCACTTAAAGTAGCTTTGCTACATCTTAAATAACATCCATTACTTAATAAAAAGGGGACTTTTGCCTTGATGAGAGAGCCACCCCACACACAGACACACACATTGTTGAAAGTAACTGAAGTAAACTTGAAATTGCCTTTGTTTTCCCTTAAACCTCAAGAGGCATTTAGATCATTTTTAGATCATTGATTAAAAGTGATTTGCAGTGAACAGTCACTGAAAGAATACAACAATAAATATTTTTATTTTGCAACACAAAGTATTTTTGTAATATCAATGTGTGTGTGTATGCGCACATACGTGCATTTGTGTTCTGCCTGTTGATCAGCCTGTTACAGTTCCGACAGTGTCTTTCCACAGCGTTTGACAAACAAGAAATGAGACGAGGATCAGTGCACTAAAGGGAGGGGGGGCGTTATTTTATCAAACACTATCACACAATTCACTCTTAAAAATCACAGAAAATCTCACTGTCACCTAAAGCAGTTGAAGGAATCTAAAGACACAAAGATGGCGTCATGCATTAGAACAAGTGTTCACTAGGCACACACACACACACACACACTGTCTGGATCCACATATAATTACATAGTTTACAACTAGAATGCACAGCCCCACGTACTCATCAAACACTACTTGTACTTTATGGCTCAGTTCCTGTTTGTCTTCAGCTCCTTTGTCAGGGAGATGAAGCACACCACTTGACATGAATCTAAAGGGAATCTCTATACATTTGTCTTTGTTGTCACTACATTGTAAACTAAATGAGTGTCCTCTGGGAGACCTAATGGGTGTTTTCTAATCCTAAAAGAAAAGAAATGTAGCTAAATAGAGATGAATAAGATTTTTCACTAAATGTAGCTGGTGACAGACACATCTGGAAGAAAATGGCCACATAGCTTAGAAAAAGTTGTGGTGTTGAACTCTACGTTGTCCCTGTAATACTGAGCTACTGTGTGTGTCCGGGCAGAAGTGGTAAATATAAACACTGTTTGAGGTCTGACTGATTGAAGAACTCAGCATGAGATGAGACTCGGATCTGACTGAGTGGGTCCTACGGCTCCTCCTGTAGGAACCACACCTCATTGCGGCGTCCGTAAGGCTTGAGCGGTGGGTCGTAGCTGCAGCAGAAGTACTGCTTGCGCTGAAAGGGGGCTGTCTCACCCAGAGTGCGCGTCAAACGCAAGGCCTCTGCTCTGTACTCGCTCTCCGCAGCGAAACCTCCGAACTGCCTGTGAAAACAAAGAAAATAGAGTGTGACGCCATTCCTAGTGACGGGCAAAGCAGCTGGGTGTACTGATTCAGTAGAATCCGTTCAGTAAAAAGACTCGTTCACTGGGTTGTTCGGTTTTGGTGACCCCCGACTCACAGCACTGATCCGTTCAGCTTTGCTTCATGAACTGCTGAAACAGGCCAGACTCCCTTTGGATAGCTTGACATTGTCAGTCTGTCAGTTTAAACTGAAGACCGCTCAAAGTTCACGTTCACATTATCTCACATTATAGGTTCTCCAGGCTCAACATTCTCCACTCAAACTCATCCCTTCATCCCTACCCCTCGTACCCCTCTCGTCCCTTCGGCCCCTCGATCCGACTCTTTCATCTAACCTGCAGCCTCTTCTGTCCCTCGACATTTCACCCTACTATCACTGATTCTGGTAAACCACTTTGGTGTGTGCCTGTTAGTGAGCGAGAGGATTAAAGCCATGTGAGGAATGGTGAATAGGGATGGGCTGTTTCACCGGGACACAAAAGAACCAACCAGCCAGCGTACTGATACACAGACAAACACACAGTTTAGCAGCTTCTAGAATGTTGATGTGAGCTGATCAGGAAAAGAACCATGAACAGCTGTGATGTCTCACTCTTTTCACTGCCTTGTTAACTCTTTAACACTGGCGGTATCCTCGACACGACAATGGTGTGTAGTGACATAGTGTGAAGTTGAGAACAGCCATGTTGCTGTCATTACGGTGATCCCAGCTGCTCTGTTGCTGGACGCCAGCAAATCATAGTCATAATGACAGCAACTTGGATGTGAAGTGCAACTTTTCCTAGCCGTTGGATGTTTCCTCCTCCTCTTAGCTCTTTGTTCTCACCAGGTAGGAGAACCGAGAGCACCCTCTCAGCTTTTCTCCATCAAACGGTTTACTCCCAAGTATGCTAGCCTGAGCCTGTTTATCAGAGCTGCTCATGTTAGCATGTCGTGTGTGAGTTTGTGAGTTTGTGGTAATGCAGAACCTCCTTCGGCAGGGACACTCACAGGGTGTACACCGTCATGCCAGGCCGCTCCTCCACCTTGACGGCGCTGTCGGTGGGAGTTGGGGGGCTTTGCTGGTAGATGGTGGGGATGCGGATGGCGACCACCAAACGGCGAGACAGAACACCGTCGTTCCTCGGGTACACTGTGATGATGATGGGGGCTGCTGTGCCCATGGCCTCACCTTTCAGGCCGTGGGGGGAGAGGGTGGGGTTGCAGGTTGAGTAGTGAGCATTTTATGGCAGAGGAACGACAACAACATCTGTCTGTCTGTCTGACTGTCTACATCAGAGTATACAAAAAAGTGTACTATGCAGTGTATTATCCAATTTTGTCTGTCATGTGTCACATCTTTGAAGAAAACCAGGGAAAAGATGAGAGAGGAGTTTAACTTATCTGCTCACTAATAGGATTAGTACAATACACAGTATACAGACTACTAATATTAGTAGTAGTAAAATCACCTTGCTCATTGCTTCCACCGATGTACATGAGCAGTTTCCTCACCAGCTCCCCTGTAACCTGGTCAAAGGTTCGACCCTCAGAGGACACGACAGCGTATTTGGCTGCATCGTACCTCCTCACTTCAAAGCTCACGCCATCCTGGGGAGGAGAGGAATTAGGAGTGTGTGTGTGCTCTGCACTGTGCACAAATGCAGCCTTCACTACACACACACACACACGTACACACAAACATAGTTGTTTTCCCTTTCGCGGATGAATGCAGGAGAGGGGTCAACCTCAGACATAATTCACCTCTACAATCTGCAAGGATGACAATGGCCTGGACCAAGGCTGAGTGTTTGTGTGCGTACAATTACAGCCCCCCCCCCGTGGTTGCGTGAAAAGAACAGGCCACATAACAAGATGCTGTTTTACACAGACTTGATTTGATTCTGTCTTTGCGGGGTGCAGTCAGCCTACAGAGAATAATGGGCCGGAGATGTTACATAACCGGCGTCCACAGGCAAAGACACACACACACACACTG
>CAAKHB010006050.1:18079-48855 GCA_901007665.1 Aeoliscus strigatus | reverse complement strand
GGGGTGTGGGGGGGAGTGTGTGTGTGTGTGTGTGGGGGGGGGGGTCCTGATGTCACTGGTCTCATCAGTGATGGACAGTGTATCAATGTCCACGACCTATCTGAGCTCACGGCCCTGACCACAAATACGTCTGAGGTGCATCCTCTTCCAGGGCAGAGTCAGGTAGCACACACACACACACACACACACACACACACACACACACAGAGAGAGAGAGGGAGAGAAAGAGAGAGAGAAATGCATATTTTAATTGTTTTGCTGTCTTTGTGAGGACATATTCCGACATTTAGGCCTCCTTTTCCAAACCCCAATTTAAGAGTTAAGACTTTTAGGATTGAGGGTAGAAAGCGAGAGAGAGAGTGTGTCTGTGTGTGTGTGTGTGTGTGTGTGGTTGTGTGTCAGAGAGAGGATGCCATCGGCAGACAGACGGCTCTTACCTTCGTCTCACTGCTGAGCAGCTTGTATTCCGTCTCCTCAGTGTTTCCAAACAGGGAATTCTTGATCATACCAAACATCTCGCTCTCCTCTGCTCTGCTCTTCTTTTTCTTGTCTTAAATTAGTCCGGGTAAGAACTTGCGTCTCCACTGCAGATGTGACTTACAGCAGCATCCAGATGTGCGCGCCTTCGGGCTGCTCATCCACAGGCGGGATGTTTCCTCTCTGGATGGTGGCGCGGACTTGTCGCTCCTCCGCCGAGCAGACGACTGAACAGATGAGCCCCGCTGCGATGGGTGGAGTGTCTCCGCCTTCCTGCGCCTCAACTTGTCCTCTTACCAGCTGGACGCGCTTACATCACCACCTTTCACCTCCGAAACGCACTAGAAGCGGCGCGTCACGGCCGCTTCATGACGCACTGATGAGCTTCGGCTGACAGACAGACAGACAGACAGACAGACAGACAGACAGACAGACAGACAGACATTACCTGGGCAATGACCTTCATGTCTTATCTGGGGGGTGTAGAATCAAGGTCAGAGGTCAACCAACCCTTCTTCAGAATGCAGGAAAAAGCATCCTCTGTGCTCCGCAGTCTTCAGGACGCATGAAACACATTCTGCTTTTTGTGCACGATTTCTTTTGACACAGGCCGATGGTTTGTCAGTATGCATTGGACTTTATGTCTGCGTGTGTGTGAGTTTGGGGTCGGTGCCTTACTCCCTGTGAGTTGCTGCCCTTTAGGGTTTGTCCACTTAAATTCACACTGAAGGTAGCGTTAGTCATCGCTGGAGATCAGGGGAATGGTGGAGTTCATACAAAATAAAATGCCCAGAAAAACTGTGTGACAAAAAGATCTTATCAGGAAACACACAATGTGATTGTCCTCTGCACTGACATCATTCCAGAAAATTCATTTCCACTATATTCAGAGTATTTCTGCTCCTTTGTGGCAGAGATATCAGTTCACATCTGCTCACACTGAGGATGTCCGGTTACATAACACGGATTCTGTGTCCTCCTGCTAGCACTTATTTAACACTTCTCTTAAAACATCTGATGTTAAGATCTCTGTTAACGTAATAGTGCAGTTCTAGGCAGGTACAGCAGTATTGATTCATATAGATGGAGGAAGAATGTTATGTACGAATGTATGGGATGGACAGTATATATGACAAATGAAAAAACACATTATGGTCAATGTCAATTAAAAAAAGTCCATAAATTATCATTCATCAGGAAAACACACACACACACAATTTAAAGGTCTTACTGTATTTACCTTGATTTGTTGTTTTTATTGTGATATATTCACTTTTCCATTTCATTTTTAAATAGATTAAACCTGATGGGCAGGAACACATGCAGAAAAAGACAATTCAACAACAGAATCATTTCACACTTTAATGGGCACATGAAACAAAGAACTTAGTTTGTATTAGCTGTTTTTGAACACGTGGGAACACTGCACCACCACCACCACATATATATAAGCAGGTCTAGTTGATCTGTGAGTTACATGATTTACAGCTGAGAAAGATTTCTATTTTTTTAGTTTCACTCATATTGTCCCTTAGCGTTCCCTCTGAGCACACAGATATTCACTCTACCGGACTCCAGTCAGAAATGTAACTCCTGGACTCTGCGTTATGCGCCGTCCAATGTTTTCTGCCGTCCTCTGGTCACTGCTGAGATGTTCGGAGAGTTTCCTCCGATGATGCCAAGTCCTTACTTCTCCCAGCCCTTTCCACCCGGCTGAGTAGGCAACCTGAGCCCCACTAGGCTCGCCACTTCCTCTGGGTTCCGCTCCCCCTTGCCATGGTACAAGTTGTGCAGAATCAGGTGATTCCTGGTGGATGCCAGCAAACACAGGTATGTGTGTGAGGCATGGAGCGCCTCCTGCTGGGCACGGCAGTACCTTTCTCCTGTCACCTGTGGGAGAAGAGAGGGAGAAAGTCTAAGTCCAAGTCTGTTTAAAGCAAGTAAATGACATGGTGCTAGCAACCACAAGGAGTTCTAGCCCACCATGACCAAATGTGCTTTTCCATCATGTTATTTTTCCATAATAATAATAATAATCAGCCATAACGACAAGGACAGTGAGCATTTGTCCAGTCCCTATAGTTTCACGTATACATTTGATTGCCGTGGGGTCTTTTCAGCGGTAAGACAAATCCACACTGACAACCTAATGCCCCTCCGAGCTGTTTTGCATCAGTGACTGCACATGCATCCATCCACCGTGGTGATCCTTGTGCTCTCAAGCATGGATAATAAAAGCTTTAAGCCTATATGCTTAAAAATCCTGCTGCTTCATTGCAACAGGCAGATCAGCCGCGTTCTCTGCAAACTGGAGAGAAAAGTCAGAACGACACCGCTGACAGATTGACTTGTCATGTGACAAATTGAATTACAGATCATGTATTTAAAAGTTAGTATGCATTGCACATATATATATATATATGCTTAATTCATAAAAATTAAGATTGAAGTATTTCTAGAGTAACATCATTGTGTAGTTGTGTGTATGTTAGAAATGAATCATTCATGCAAATGCAATTTATTTTTCTTGCACGTTTACTGTATTTTAAACTACAATATTTAACCCCAACTGTTAAGAGTCTAATGCAGGGGTGTCCAAACTGGTCCTCGAGGGCCCCCTATCCTACAGGTTTTAGAAGTCACCCAGCTCCTACACACACCTGACTCAAATCAGCAGCTCATTATCAGGTCTCTGCAGGCCTTCACAGAGACCGATTCAGGTGAGTTAAGAGCAGGGTGACACCTACTCTAAGGGACCAAATGTCATTATGATTGATGTATCATCGGGTTCAACAACACAAAGCAAGCAGAGCAGGATGATTGGGCAGTGAAATATTAGTTGTTGTTGTTTTTGTTTACTCGTGCAGCTCCGATGCCCATATACTCGCTCATACTTTTGAGTACCGTAATTACACAACTAGTTACTCTGAAAACATCGAATGGTTGCTGAAAGCTGAGAAGTTGCACTCGGTCCCCTACTTGTTGTGGAGAAGCTAGGAAAAGGATAAAACGTCCAGTTGCGTTTCACAGCCAAGTTGCTGTCATTACGATAATGACGCGTCGGTATCCAGCACGAGGATGAATGGGATTACCGTAATGACAGCAACTTGACTTCTTCTCAACTTTCAGGAACCTTCTCATGGCGAGCTGATGACGAGTGGAGCTGTTCACTCATCGGAGACAGACAGACAGACACATCTCTAACATGCAGGACCAAGACGGAGAGAAACTGCGGTGGATGTATGAACACTTTTCATCCAAATATTCACTAATTTGGTGTTTCCAGGATGGTGGTGGAGAGCAAAGTCTTAAGTTATTTAAAGTTAAGAGTTCTACACAGCAACTGACTGATTCCATGAAAGCGTCTTAAATTCGATTTTTAACTTCATTTATTCATGAGTTTCTTATTGCCTCACATGACAATGACACATTGACACAACTAGTGGAAGACAGCATCATACAAATTTAAAGCAAATTCAATGTAAATCAAATAATTTACGACACTTAACCCAGACATGCAACTCTAGCTCGGCTACATGAACTATGACCGCTAGCTGCTAGCTAAAAACATGTCAGTCACCTTGCGCAGCGCTGTAGCTTTTTGTGTTTCAAACGACAGTATAATAGCGATGATGCATATTTGCTGTGATTTGTTTTGCTGAAAATGAATCACAATAGTATTCATAAACTAAACGAATAAAATCACTGACAGTTGTTAGCTAGCTGTTATCATTGTTGTCACGCTATCATGCACATTCCTTGTAGTTAGCCAATTAATATAGCTAAGATTGTACATAAGAAGCAGATGAGAAACTCGCCTTATTTTTGCGAAACTGGTCCATGACATACGTATAGGCCAGCGACTCTTTGTAATTTTGTCCATTAATGGCTCGCAATTCTTTGAGTATTCCTCGGCAGACTCGTAAAGGTGCTAAGGACGCTGCCATCTCCGATCGGTGTGACGGAGCAGCGATCGATCGACTAGTCAGACACGCTCAATCAAACACTGCACCGTCGATCAAACACTCCACCACAAGACGGCGATGCAGTCATGAAAGATTGAATCGGCTCTTTTAACCATTTTATTCTGCACAAGTAAAAGGAAAGAGCACTTTAAAATCCCAACGATCAGTGCAGAAGATTAGACCTAATATGAACTTGGTGTGTTCAGCTTCTGAAATCTAGTGGCTGACAGAAGATTTTAATGTAAATGATGTAAATGGGTGTAAATCTTAGGAGTTCTCTGATACTGATACTAGTCTTGGGTTCTGAGTTTCAAGTACATACATTTTTTTGGAAAATTTTCATGATGGAAAATGATCCTATTGATGTGATTCTTTAACACTATCTCTGGCTCAGGTGAAACATTCTATGTGTAAACCATTTATAACTGTACAACCATGATCTGTAACAGTATAACACAGGTTCTTCAATGTCTACAGGAACACCTTGTCAGGGCTCCAACAATGATCATCCACCTTTGACTGTGGTTCATATGGTGGAGCAGTGCCGTTGACAGCATCGATAAAACACACATACGCAGTATGTGAACACAGCTTTGAGTTGGACACTTGTGAGTGGTCACCTGTTGTCATAGCAACACTGAGTTTGGATCAAATACAGAGGAGGGGAATGTCCTTGAACACTTTGTCCTATCCTCTGAAGCACGCACAGCCTGAAAGACCCTCAGACAGAGGAGACATAAATGTTTGAGGGTAAAACAAACCGGACGTCCTCGTACCTGAAGGCTCATCTGCACGTACACTGTGGTGGCGTGGAGCTGTGAGTTTGTCTCCAAAGAGCCCAGGTCAGCTCATGGGACGCTCACACAGCAGTCAGCTCCCAGTGTTTCCAGGTGGTGGAGTTTGTGTATTGATGAGTGACTCTAGGGGGAGCCACTCTCTTATCAGTTGAAAGACCGCTGTCGTTCCTAGACATTTGCTGGCCCCCTCTCCTCTTCCTCCTCCTCCTCCTCCTCTCTGGCTTTCTCTCACACTCTTTCAATGAATACTAATGCAGTGAGTGGGCCCACCTCCCTTCCTCCCATCTTTTCACAGGGCTGGGCGGGAGAGGGGAGACAGAGCTCAGTATCCTTGCTCATGAGGCAGGCAGAGCTTGACTAGCAGCAGCCCCACTACCCTTTTTTTTTGTTCTTCCACTGTGCGTTGCTGCTGCAACAATGTCTTACCTGTGTGAGTGGCATGAGACATCAGACCAGAGTTGAGAGACACAGGAAAGGACATCTGTGCCTGTTTTTTTTGTCATCTGGATGGGAAGTCTTTTTTGGGAGGAGAGAAAGAAGAAAGCAGAAGGCAGTCGGGGAAGGGGAACAACTGGCGATAGCCAATCCCCCCTTCCACACATAGACTGGAGACAACGGAGGCCCCTGGAGTATTTGCTTTTATCTTTCGTTTTTTGTTCTTTTTTTTTCTCATTGCGCTGCTGGGAGGTGCTTTACCTTTTCATCTGCTTGCTCTCTCAGTCCTCTGTCTTCTCATCTATTTTGCCATTTACCTGGTCAACAATTTCCTCTGTTTATGAACCAGACACAGAGGCAGAGAGGCAGAGACCCAGAAGAAAAGGACATTTCTTTTTTTGCCCCCTCTTTCATACATTGTTTCTCCTCTCATTTGCTCTCACCCCTTGCAGCCATTTCTATCCCTGTACAGCCTCCGTTCCCTCGTCCCTTCACCGCCTCCTCCTCCTCCTCCTGCTCCTCTTCCTCCTCCTCCCCCCAACTCCGCTTACAGTCCACCTCAAACTTTGGCTACTTTTTTGACCCACCAGCGTATTAATGACTTACTTTCTTTAAAACCGCCATAAGAGGCATTTTAATTGGCTTGCTTGTATTTTCTTTTCGCTTTCGTACCTTCTCCTACCTCCCCCCTTCTCTTTTTTCCTCCCACCATCCTATGCATATTTTTTGGGCGACTTAATTCTAACCATAGGTAGGTCTATTTAGTGTTTAGTGTTTGTCTAGTCTTGTTTCCTTCTCTGTGTATGCAAACTGCTTTCTTTTGGGTTGCACATTTTATTAAGCACACCTTGACAAAACAGCGCACACACACACACACACACACACACACACACACACGCACACACACTGGCCCTTCAGTTGGGCTCGGTGGAGCCATGGCTGCCCACCCATCATTCTCTCAGCAGATTCTTACATCATGCCATGTCATCCACACGTCACTGTTCTCCTGTGTACTGTAACCTTGTGTTTCCTTATTTTATTTTTTGTCCCTTTTGTTCCCTTCAACCACGATCCCAGTGACTCATCGAGCAAGCACTCTCTTCAGTTGTCATCACGGAACCACCTTTTGACTGTCATCTTTTGTTATGTCTGTGTTGTTGCACCGAAGTCTGTTCTGCCATTAAAAACGTGAAATGCCCCTTTATCACTCACCATGATCTCCACGTAGCACCACTGTTTGCTGTGACGTCCAAACTCGGACTCCCATTTGAACGATTAAACTGTGATTCGATACCTGAGCTGAAGTTTCTTCTCCTTAAGACAGTGAAGGTCAAAGTGGACACAAACTCAGTGTCTCCATTTCCAACCAGCTCTTGTGTGTTCTGCTAGGGGGGGCATCTGTGTTCATACATTCCTCAGCGTTCTTCTTCTCTGCCTTCCTTTCCCCCCTCTCTCTCTCCTTCTCTCTCTCTTCATCTCATATGTCTCTGAACTCCCTCTCCTTCCCGCAGACAGACGCACACAAGCACTCAAAGAGAATGGACTAGGAAAAATGGCTTTATCATCCAGAGGATTTTTTTCTCCGTCATAATTTCCTCTTTTTTCAGTCACTTTGCTCGAAGCTGAGAATCCTTTCATCGCCTGGGTGTCTTTTTTTCCCTCTCCTCCATCACCTCAACATCTTGCCCTCTGTCTGTTGATCGACTCGTTTGATTTATTTGTTGATTTTCCATCTGCCATTTCAAAAACTCAGATCGCCCCATTACTCAGACGTCATCAACCTGCTTGCATCATAGATGAATTGCTGTTGATACTGTGCAGTGGGTTCATCAACTCAACCTTTGTCCATTGATTGAAATGATGATTCAGTGATTGTTTAAAACAGACAGCAGGGCTTGAAAGAATTAAGCTGACTGAATAGGTGTGTGTGTGTGTGTGTGTGTGTGTGTGTGTGTGTGCAGACAGATACATAGAAAAGTCAAGAAAACCACATAACTCATCTCCTTGTCAACCTCATTTCCACTTTTCCCCCCTGAAGGAGATTTAATGCCTTTCCTGTTCATTATACGAAGATAATGGAAAGTGGGACTTTTGAACAACGCTCTTAAACGCACTCTGGATACAGTTTCCTCCCCTGTGGAATTACCCTTTAAATCCTGGATTTGATTCTAAATGAGAAAAATCACAATGATAGAAAAGCAAAAAGTGTAATATAGGACTTTTTTCCCCCATGTTTTTGTAATGGACTGAAGCTGCTCTCAGTATTTCTTTTTCAACTACTGAATCTTAATGGGATTTCACAAATGCGGATTAAAGACTGAAACTGCATCTTTTGTCTATAAGCTGATGCGATAACAAAGATTCTTTCAATTTCTCTGGTCCGCAAAATTCGATTAAATTTAGAATTTCTCAGTTAAGGGTTAAGTAGGTGAGTATGAACGCACACAAGGCACAATTGTTGTTGCATGAGTCGATGATGTAGATGTTTGCATCAGTATATTAGGTCACTAATCTTCAGCGCTCTGTGTGTGTGTGTGTGTGTATGTAGAATTTAAATATTATGAATTATGATTTAAGCATTCATGTACTTTCAGACCTAGAGATCTTTGATCACCTCCATACACACAGTTCATATTGAGCCTTTAATTACTTTCTGACACTTAAAGCCATAAAATCACCTACTTACACTCAGATCTGATCATAGCGTGACAAATCCTTGTTTTTTTTCACTCATTAGCCCCTCTGCACACGGCAGAGAAGGCACATCTGCCCATAGGTAACGTGCTTGGTGCCGTGCCACACTCTTATTTAAAGCAGAGGTGTGTGTTTGTTTGTGTGTGCAATAGAGGAACATATGTGTAGATCAATAAAGTAATCTACATGAGGAGACTTAATGCATTGACCTTTTCTCAGAACAATAATTTTATCTACTGTTATTCCAAAGAAACGTAAATTGCTTCACGGTATAACATCCTGGTGGAATAAAACCTTGAATGTGTGTGTCTGCAGTAAAATTCATGCACGTACATACACACACACACAGACATCCATCTCCCCATTGTAGGTTCAGTGGTGATTGACCCCTTTTCTCTGTTTAACCGTCCAATCATTTAGCTGACAGTAGTTGTGATTTATTGTGTGTGTGTGTGTGTGTGTGGCGCACACTTGAGGTTCTGGCTCTGTACCTGTGAAACACACCTGGGACCCGCTCTCATAACCTGGGATCATTAGCGATTCTGCTCGGCCCTCTGTGCACATGCACATGACCCGGCAGTCTGTCGATGCAGCCCACAGATGCCATATGCTGTAAAATGGACGTCTCTGGTGCCAACTTTGCCTCTGACTCGCTGCAGTTGTTTTACAGTAATGATGGGGAAAATTGTACATGTCAGTCTTTATGAACTGCTGTAACACTTTTCCACCGGAATATCATCATCTTGTCAGTACGACTGAGGGAGGAGAAGCAGTCGGTGCAATGTCCCACTTAGATGTAAAATGCAGTTGTACAGCTGATTGGACTCTGCAGACCATGCTGGAAGCATCTTCAGCACTCCTTCAGAGTGGATGCAGGTCTTCAGAGCGAGCGTCAAATCCATGTAGAGTTGTTTTGTTGCTTCATGGTGGATTAAAATCAGTGTCCCACTTGTCACCGAAGTTTACAGGTTTGATTCCTGTTCAGCATCTTGCAAACAGCAGCGTTGTAAATATTGACTTTGAAGTTAAGGGTGCCCAGTTGCTGCTTTAGTTTAATCATAAAAATCTACATGTTTGTGGAAGCATTGACACCAGGTTTTCTTCTATATATTCTTTTCTACGAAAATATGAATATGCAGCATGTGCTATTGTTATACATCGCTGATAATGAGAACAGAAATAACACAGACACAGTGTCTCGGGTCAACTGTAATTAAACTATAATGACAAACAAGACATTTAAGAAAACATAAAATGTATATTTAAAATATATACATTTTTCTCATGTGTTTCCTAAAAATAAATAGAAACACAGAAACTGTCCATGAAGAAATATTGAATTCAAAAAGAAAGATAAAAGACTGACTCTAGAGAATGCTGGTTATTTCTGGGAATGGGAGTCTTATGCAGAAACACCTGAAGAGGATCTGAAGTGGTGCAGGCAAAAGCAGCCTCAGGTCCAGCGTGTTGTAAAACACGTCTATCTCTCGAGAGACGTGTTTTACATTAGACGTCTAATGTGAACGTCCTTTCACTGGCATCTGCACTCAGACGTTCCAGCCAGATTTTATTGAACAATACATTTCTTGTGTTTGATGCTGATATAACAAGCTCCGGGATCATTTTTACTGTCTGAAACGGTTTCATGGCAGAAGCTTATGTGAAGAAGTAGACTGCCAAAAGTTTTCAAGCAGAGCTCAAGAAATTTCATAGGCTCCACATTCGCCCTTGTCATTGATAAACAGACAGGATGAGGAGACAGCAGGGTGTCGTAATCCTGTTCGCTCGTCCCACTGATTGTCTTTGTGACTCTCTCTCGATTGCATTCCCAGCGACAACAACACAAACTCAAGTGTCTCGGCCTGAGCTCAGCATCTGCCCTCATGACACCAGCAAAACCCTCTTTGACATTCTATCTCCCACAATCCTGTTTGAAACTCCGTTTTTCTGCGTCACATGCTGTTCAAAACTTTAAGATAATGATGCGTTCCAGTTGCATTGGATGCCAGAGTGATGTAATTTCTGGGTGAAATGGTCGGATACCTGACGGATGGGGCATGGTATGTGTGTGTGTGTGTGTGTGTGCAACTTTTGGACAATTATAATGCACTATAATTACAGGCAATGAAATCCAAAGTGGGGAATGAGTGAGAAGTTGGTGATGACCTCGTCTTAAATAAATAAATCAGCTGGCTCTGATTCGGTTAGCACATAGCTTTCTGAATCCTGTTTAGTAACAAGGGCTTGAGGAGGAAGGACAATGTGGGACGAGCGAACAACTTAAAAAGTAAATCTGAACTAATTTTATTGACAGCATATTCACTTCAAGCGAGCAGAATATGGGTCATGATCTGATATAAAAAGGCTGTTCAATAATTCATCTGAGCTGATTAAGAGGACATGTATCGACGCCGACACTGTGTGAGAAAAGATGGGTGAACACGGAGTGTCGGGGAACATTTACGCCCCTTTGTGAGATCAGTGTGAGCTGGGAACCAGCTGAAAAAGCCTGGGCGGTGTCCCCCTGCAGCAGACGCCTTCTTTGACGTTGTAATCAGGTGTAGGTTCACCTGTCTGCTTCCTGTGTCCACTGTCATGAACACACACGTGACACGTGTGTGTGATTACATGCTACGTCCTGTGTATGTGTGTGTTTGTTTTTGAGGCCCATCAATCTATTAAATATGAAACGTACAATCTGCTAGCCTGCAGACACTTGTTTATTATTCATTGACATGTTTCAATGAATCATTTACTCCCCAAAGTATGACACACACACACACACACACAAACGCACACACTCGCCCTGACTTTAAGAGACTGATACAGACTCATGGGAGTGTGTGTTCATGATGTGAAGACAGGCGACAAACTAAAGGAAAAGCCTTTGGGAGAACGTTTTGGTTTTGTGCATGTTCACCTAGATGATCACACTACTGGCCAGCCGCCTATCGGTGTGTGCGTCTTTGTGTGAATGGGTGAATGTGAGGCTGTTGTAAAAGCACTTTTCTACCACGAAGGTGTAGAAAAGCACTATATAAGTGCACTCCATTTACCTTTTAACTACACACTACTCGACAAACGATTATGACAGTCTAAACACCCCCAGATCATAGCACTACCCCGACAGGCTGTTTTAGCCTGGCAGTCTATAAATCTGATTTAAATAACACGCAAAACAGCGTAACAGAACATTGCGACCTGTGTATACAGTGTATACAGACGTGTACTGGGCCACATAATTGTGAGTTTGTGGCTCTTCTTCTCCTGTTGTCAATTGTCAAAGATGCTCTGTTGAATGTGTGAAATATTCTTAGCAGACGATCCTGATACTCGTAAAAAAGCTTTGGTGTTAAGTGTTTTAGTAGGAACATTTTGGTCTAATCATTGGAGAAGTCAATTTGGAATCATCGGCAACATCAGATGTTTAGTATGTCATGAGGAAAAGCAATGTGTGAGACGTGGAACGTCAGTGACGGGGGTCTGGGGGTGTTATGGGAGAATACTCAGCGGAATGTTCCACTCCACCACCAGCAGGACCACCGGCCGTCAGCAGAGTCTTGTACAATCCAAGGTGAAGGCTCATGGTGGCCTCACTCTATTGTACCACATGATCGCTGTTTTATTTATCAACCCTCTGTGCGTGTTATAAATACAAGTCTTTCATTATTTTTCTGATACTGTGTGTGTGTGTGTGTGTGTGTGTGTGTGTGTGTGAAGGCAGAGACGATTTAGATATAGTACTACAGTACATTTGGAAGAAATGTATAATTTATCAGATCAGGCTGGATTCTCTGCAGCCTAAATCTGCAAATCAGACTGTTTTATCCCCTGCAAGTCTGCATAAACACACACACACACACACACACACACACACACACACACACACACACGCACACACACACAGACACACACACATTTTGGAGCTGTGAGCTGCATTTAAACAGATTAAGGAAAGAGACATTGTTTTTTCACAGAACAGAAATGTCCTTCACGTTGGAGTCACATTTTTTTCCTGAACAAAAAGCTTTATTCAAATCATCAAACTGAGTGGAACATTTGATGTTACACTCATTTCACTGAGCCCATCAAAGGTGAAAGGAGTGTGTCAGAGGTCACACACCGGGCTTTTCTATGAGGCTCAATGACCTGTGACTGACCCTCTGTCCTCTCTGTTCCCTTTTACAATCACAGACGGGCAGACGTCAGTAAAACGAGCAGCAAACATCTCTTCAGAGGAGCGAGGGCAGAAACGAAAGAGCAGCTGCTCCTGTGGAGTACAATTACCTCAAACTGCTGCTGATGTACCCTCCTGACCCGTTGAGGATTTTATCTGAAACTGCAGTAAGTTTCATGGTGTCTGTCTCTCTCTCTCTCTCTCTCTCTCTCTCTCACACACACACACTCTCTCTCTCACACACACATAGGAGATAATGCTCAGCAACATCACCTCATTTTTAATCTCACCTTTCTATCCAGGAACATCTGTATCTGCCCCATTACGGCCCACAAACCTAATGGAGTGTCCTGGTGGAAACGTGTAATTCAATTAATCATGACGACTAAAGCACATTTATTTGGTTAAGTACAGCTGGTTAGAGCAAAAGAAAACCTGCTGGTGGAGTGATTGATGGCTATTTAGCTCCTGAGTTCATTCAAATCATCTTTCTATGATGTGAAGGGTGTTGAATGTTCTCAAGTGTTTCAAATGTTGAGCTGTTTGAACTTCCAGCAGCATTAACACTTGCTACTCTGTTGATGCATCTACAGTATCTGTCTGTCTGTCTGTCTTCTGTCAATTAGTGTACCGTAATGACCCTCAAACGTTGTTCAACTTAATGACTACACTTTTTGTAGACATCGTTCAGGTGTAACCAAAATGAATTGTGAACATTTACAGTCATTTTATAATACATTTATGACCAGTACTGTAACTGATTACTGTGTATTTTCTATCTGAATTATGTCGTCACATTTAACTAGTTACTGCTCAACACTAGAACTGATTAAAGATATCGACCAGTTTATTTTGAGGTACAACCCACCATGGTCTTCACGGTAACAACACAAACTATCCTTGGTGTGCACACTCGCATTCAAATAATGTTGTCTTGACCGTCTCGTCTTTTGTGTTTTTTTGGTTTTTGTGACTGTAGTTCAGTGACCCCCAGTCTGAGGCTATGAGAGGGAGTGAGGAGTCCCAGGCCGCAACATCATGCTTCTTCTGAGACGTGGGGATAAGAATTTGGCTGGCACAACACAAGGTAAGACCATACTCCGACGTGCTATGTCGCAGCAACCGGCTTTGTTTTCTCACCTGGAGAAAACCAGCGAAACAACGTGTCTTATCGCTCCTGGGTCCTTGCGCGTCTGCAGCTTTTGCCTCGCGCGTGTCCGTCCTAAAGCTCCGTGATGGATGGTCTTAAACTTCCAGCTTTGTATCTCAGGCCAGGCTTGCTTGAGGGTCACGAGGATGGTTCAAGGTGGAGCCTGCAGACAAATGGTTTAATCTGGGGCTTCTCAGCACCTTGTGCACTTTGATCAATTGCACATGGTTCAAAGCAACTCAGCTGCGATCGACCATCAACTTCATTTGCTCACTCTCCAGCCATTGACGAGGCAATTAAAGGATTTGTTAAGTGAGGAACTGTTGAACTGGGCGACCATTTTAGGTTGAGCTCATCAGCTGTGTCCACATACTAGTTCATGTGTGTGTGGGTGTGTGTTGGGGGGTGGACAGTATGTTTTGCGTGATAAGATAATGGAGGACCTTTCATTCTCGGTCCCAGCACCAAATTACACAGATACACCGATTGCGCGAGAGCTTACGAAAGGCCATTATTATATCAGCAGTCCCTTAGTCCCTTTTCTCACACATTCTCCTTCACTCCTCAGCACTAAGCCTCTCTACAAATTCTTCTTACAACCTTTTTTTCCTTTTTTTTCTGAGACACCTTTAGACAACCCCTCTACAACTTTTCTTCCTATGTGTCACCTTTTACCACCCCCCATCCTCCCCAGGCTCTGCCCATGCACTATTAATCAACTATGACGTTTAAGAGACGGAGCCTCGGTGCAGAAGAGTTTTGTTGTGTTCTGTTTTTTTTTCGTTGGGAGTTGATGGACTGTGGGCGTACTATGTGAGCACACTACAAATGTCGCCATAACACAGTTATCCCTATTACGTTAAGCGGCTGCCGTAGCCAGCAGCAGAGCGATGTGTCATGAAGTGCCTCAGCTCGCTCAAAGTGACACAGCAGCTGCTTCGGTCCCGTGCTGACACTGCACATTGCTCGCTGGTACTTGATGTCATCAAACATTAACATATAGATGGATTAGAAGGGCTGTTGAATCGCTCCCTTTTTTGCAAAAAAAAATGGTGTGAGTACAGCAGACTCACACTGTCAAGAATAATAGTTTAAACAAAAAAAAAATGCTGTGTTTCCAGAGTTGTGTATCATGTTCATTGTATCATTCTGTGCCGTTAATCAAAGGCATTCTGCGATCTTGTGTAGATCATTGGTCCTCTTTTTTGCACCATAGACTGGTTTCTTTTCACAGACCGTGAAACTGGGACTGGTCCGTGGCCCAGTGGCTGGTGAATGTTGGTGTCGCCCACATCATCATCAGTGGCACCATGAATAGATTCAGATTCATACTATCGTCTTGCTATAGTCTCTCTTCCACCTCCTGTTGTATTGTGCTGAAAAGCCCCGTGCGCTTTTGTGCTAATTTAGGGAAAATATTCAATAATTGACGTATTGTATGCCTATTTTTTTCATGTGTCACTGAAGGAGCGCTCGGCTTTTTTTCTCTTTTTTTTTCTTCTCCCTTTCGACTGTGTCTTCCTAAATTAGAGCGAATCCAAGAGGCTGTGTGTTGGGAGGCCTTTGATGAGGAGAAGGACAGAAGATGAGGGAGTGTTTTGCTGGTTGTTTCAGGGGATTTGGAGTACGGCATAGAGAGACCGAGTGCAGCTGTGTGTTCTCTCAACACAATGACATCTGAGGTGCCTGCACTGCTTGAAAGATTCGTGTAGATCTTATTATTTTAATAACTTTTATTCAAAGAAATGTTCAGGCATGAACAAACTCTCCCTGGCACATTTCTCGATGTAATAAATCCCAGTAAAATTCCTCAATCTATGATGCTTAATTTTCTTCAAATGGAATAAATGATGCAGCTGTTCAGTCATACCTACCTCATACTTGATAGCATTACTCAGCAATAAATAGCCTCTGGAAGCTATTTATTGCTGAGTAATGCTATCAGTTCATGAACTGATTTTGCTTTAGCGCCGCCTGAAAACATGGCAGCGATCTGTGTGGAGGCATTATTTGGGTGGCAAAACAGCAGATCAATGGAGCTTCACTCATCCTTGTCTTCAATAGATGAGCAGTAACATAAGTCGCCTGGAAAATGGGCTGCAGATCCGTTCATTAGCTGAGCGTGTTGGCCGTCATTGGCGTCGGTTGTGTTCCGACTCATCGTCATCCCCCGACGTTGCTCTTTCTCTGCCAGAGCAACAATTGCTTCAGTGTTTGGTTGTTTTGTCATTTATGTGTCTTTTTATTCAAAGTTTTGTTCTTAAAACAGTATCCTGAAAATGTCAACTAATGTATCGGCCCCCACATGTGATAGGGGACACAACTCATTATTTAACACATTATTTATGTGGCCAGCTAGAAGGCACTAAATCACCAAATAATTCATTGGCTCTCATTGCGTGTCCAAATGTTCTTTATTTGAACACAGTTCTTAGTTGATGACCAGCACATTCCGTGTAGTTCCAATCCACAACAAAAGCGAAACAGCATTCCCACTGACAACAAATCACAAACTAGTTCTCACAAATGACAGTTGTGTGTCTACTGAAATGGAACACAAACCCAAGTGACACAAAAACAGTTTGAGCCGTTTAAAGTGACAGAAGATACTGAGCTACTGACGCCATCTTGGATTCCTCTGAATTGGACCTACGTCTGTGTCTGATTTCCATTTAGAAACTTCCTGTACTCGGCTTATGAAAACTTCATAAATTGTGACTCGGAATGCAAGTGGACGTGCTACCAATCCACCGCAACTCAACACAGCCACTGGTTGAAGCTTATTCATCAGATCGGACTTGTACTGGATTCGTGTCACACTCACATTAGTTGAAACCCTACAGAATTTACTGATAATTGTATATGCGTGGTGTATTTAATTTGCACCTTTTTGTAATGATCTGACTGTTTGTGTTCATATATATTTGCCTGAATATACAGTATATACATGGACGTATGGACGTATGTGAGCAGCAGCGTCAGGGAGCCGCTGCTGCGCTCAGTTACAGCTGACTTGTTGTTTTCTGGCTTCACCTTGCACGGCAGATGCGGGTGAATGATTTATTTCAGCGTATATGCCACAGGTCAGCATCTTTGTGCAGCCACAATCGACAGGGAAAAGCTACGCTCTTGCCCGCAGGACTAATAGTGCAGATCGTCAGAGGGTTTTCTTGTAGTCAGGAGGAAGAAAGGAGGATTTACCAGGACGGTACAACAAAAAGCTCTGTAAATGTGGAAGAGCAGTGAAGTCTTGGTGTAAATCTGAGCCACCTAAATTAGGGGAGGATTTCCATGCATACAATAAAGAGGAATAGAATATTCAGCTTCGACATGGACGGGAACACTTTATGTAACTCGCTGCAACCATGTTTTGTCATGATTAATTTAAGGGCTCAGATTCAGCATTAAATCGTAATAACACCCGCGTCATTGAAAGTGATTATACTCACAAATTTGATCAATGTCTTGTTGTGCAGAAAGTGCAACTAAATAATTCTTCACAATGTTTTTTTTTCTTTGCGCGTCTCCACCACTGAGCATCATTATAAAAACTCACCAAACAATAAGTGACTGTGTTCCAGAAAAGGATTACTTTTCTCTACTATATAATCATAAAAATAATAATGGAAAAAAAATCCAATTGTCCAGTGGGGGTGTGTTCCAGAGTTGCAAAGAACTGAGTCCCCTACGTGTTTGAAGGTTTCAAGGCTCTAATAGCATTCTGGTATCAGTGGGCATCATCAGCCGAGTCATCAAGAAAAATAATAACTTAAAAAAATCTCTAAAAGGCTGTATGACGTGGCGAAGATGAAATGGTCAAGCATGGGCATTGACCCCTGACCATCAGCGAGTCCGCTCTCCTCTGTGAGAGGAGCTGGAGATCACCCGGGAAGCAAGGCAGCATCCACCAGCCCCGCTGCTGCTCAAATGTCACAGCTAATGCTCAACCCCGCTTCAGTGGCCTCAGCAAACACCACAGACGACACTACAGCCTGCTCTGCCCCGGCTGCTGCCTTGCAGGCTGTCGGGCCTCCTGAGGACTGTGCTGGAACTCTGCCTGTAGATATTATCCAAAGTTATTGATGAGGCTGTGCCAGTAGTTGAACTCCAACTCTGTGGCTAATGTCTTTCTCCAGGATTGCATCCATATACCCTCGATGTTCTTCACCTGCTGCGCGGGTGGCTGAAATACGGAGGAAGAGACAAAAGAGAAAAGACAAGTGGCCTGTTTGTGCCAGTCTGTCACATATCGAAGAGGACTGCAGCTTTTGTAATTGGCACAGACATAATTGTTTTGTCAAAGTTTGAGTGAGTAAACTGAAGGCGTCAACTTGTTCCGTACCCAGTCGATTGTTCTTCTTTGGGTCTCGCATCGATTTGTGAAAGATACTTATATACTTAAATACTTATTGATTAAATATAAATGCTGTGAGGTAGTTGGACAGTTTCCTCCATTTTGTGTCTTTTCTGTTTGTCCTGTTCGAAATAGTTCACATTTGAATTGTTCCTTCCTACAACGCAGTTCACAGTTCATCACAACTATACGTTGCAGTCATAAATGTGTGGTATGGTAGTACGGCTCTTTTCTGCAGCTGCTACGGGGTTACACAGTGTCAACAAAGATGCTGGTGATGTCTTTACCTGGAGCAGAGAAGGAGAAATGAATAGAAGTCTTTTTTTTTTACTTCTAAAACTTAATTTTTCCTTATTTAAATGACGAGTTGGTCCACTGAGACGCTCCATTGAACACGGTATCCTTAGTGGAGGTTTGAGTAGCAATCTGCCCGTAAATGTCCCAGGTAAGTAGGTGTGAAGGACGTCTGCCGTCCACATGGACACAGTTCCCTGCTGTGGTCATATTATTGACGGTTATATATTATGCAGATGTGATGACTGACAGGTCCCATTTCCAGGTACCAGGACCGGCTCTCTGAGGGCAAACGGCTGTGTATCACAACAGTTTGCACATTTATGTGGACAAAGCAGGGCTGGTGGTTTTTGGGGCCAGGGCCTCCTTACCAGGGCGAAATATTTCCATGGACCCCCATGTAGTTTTAACATGTGGATAATTTGCTCTGCTACTGCCACGCTCTCTTCGGTCAAACTGGACAAAGCTGTTTTATAAGATTTTTTTTAAAGAACTTAATATACTAAAGTCTGCTGACCAGTTATATGCAGTTAAACAAGTCTGGAAACAGCTTTGAGCTCAGATGATGAAAACAAAACAGGAATATGGAGGAAATTTCTTCTCTTATCACAAAGTGACGACAAAGACTGTCTCAAGTCATCACAGAATTCTCTCTTCTCTGACATTATCAGTAACTGCTGCCCGAGTGCCTGGTGTCTTTTATGAAGTGTGAAAACCCCTCAGGATGACATAAAGATACCGACCGTGTGAGGCAAGTTCTTGTCACGTCTGTGTGTGTGTGTGTGTGTGTGTGTGTGTGTGTGTTAAAAGAGAGCTCATTTGCCAACGGTGTTCTTCCATGCACCTGTTCCCACCTCTGTGTTTTGTTTCACATACAGTCACACCTACACTGAGCTCAACATGATATGAGGCAGAATTTGACAGCTTTACTCTCATTTGCGTTGTTTACTATTTCTTTTGCTCACATAGACATTTTTGTATATATAGAACTGCTCTGACACACGTTGACAAAATACGTGTGTGTGTGTGCGTGTGTGTGAGATCATTACTTAGGCCTCATGTGCTTTATGACCCTGAATCGTTCATATGCATCATTCATAATGATGCGTCTTTCTCCTGTGAATGCACGACGTGCATTTGTGTGTGTCTCTGTGTGTGTGTGTGTGTGTCGGCTTTCTGACGTGATTGTGAGTGAACCAGACTTTTAAAAAAATCAATCATGAAGAATAGGTTAACCCACAAGGAAGCAAATACACACACACACACACACACACACACACACACACACACACACACACACACAGGCACACACAGAACACTGCAGTGAGGCAGTAAAACTAAATACAGCACTGACAAAGTAGAAACACACTGTTCTTGTCGTATAATGCATAATGACTTCTTACTCTCTACTTATCTCACTCCTTCAATCACCCCCCATCCCTTTCTCAGTCCCTGTGCTTCTTCTCCTGTTCACTTTGCTCACTCGCTGCAGCACCTGTCATTATCTCTCTCACTCTCTCCCTTAATTTCTCTCTCTCTCTTGCTCTGTCTTGCGTGCGCGCGCACACACACACACACACACACACACACACACACACACACACTTGCAGCTTTTAATTAAAATCTCTGTATCCAGGGATTCTGTTCTGGTGGAGGAACATGCACTTGACATAACTGTCAGACTAAAAGCAAATTCCATCAGCCCTGGTTAAATTTGCAGACCGGCTCATTTTTTACAAAGTATTCAGTTAATATCTTCCGTACACCATCACTTTCACTGTTTGTCCCAACAAAGGTCCTACATTCTTTATTCACTTACATCTTATACCTGAATGTGTCCCAACCCTCTGCTATTTACGCGACATTGCAGTTATATAGATGATATGGGATGATTTATTTAATGGATGTTCTAAAACGTCCGAACAAACACTCAGACACACATACATTCAGCTTCATCGATGAATAAATGTGAAATGGGACAGAACTGTCATGGATGCTATTTGTTGAATCATGTATTTAGCAGTATTTAATAGTGGAGTTATAATTCTCATTTGTTTTACCACAAAGATTTTTTTTTTTTTTTTAGTATTTAAGTTTTTATTTCTTTGTCATTTTACACATTCAGCTCAGCCAGACAATGCTACAATAACCACCCGGTGCAGAGTACCTACGTATAAATGAAAATACAGAGTAATTCACACAATGAAATTAGAAAATAGTCAATATTTAGTCACAGCTATAACCCCTCTTGATTTATGTTCTGTTATTATCACAAGCAAAAAGAAAAAAAAAATCGACTTCATTTGAATGTTTCAAAGTTAAATGGTGAATCTCGTGCATGTGTTTTACAACGTTGCCTTATTTACCCAAAAAGTTGTTTCAAGCTTTCATAGAAAAGACGCAGCAGCGTTGCTTAACACATCATGTTGCTCTTTTTGACTTGTAGGGAGTAGATCATGGAGTGTAGATGGATAGAAAAGAGTTTCATTGAATGCTTCAGGTATCAGTGTGGTGAGTATCAATTCTGGCAGATTCCCAAGTTTGTAATATGAAACAGGAAGAAGTGGTTCATTGTCTCGCTGCTTCTCCTCAATGGAAGACTCTCTGTCTGTGGGGGATGAGAGCTTCTGCTCATAAATCAAGATGTAACCACCAGGCTTCTTTTTTAATTAAAACCCTGAATCAGTTGCCCTGATTATTATGAATTGTACTCAGCTGCCACTGAATAAAGTATACAGGACTCACTTCTGTCCCACTCTCTTCTTTCCACAAGAAACTGAGATGCCAGATTGAAATTTTACAGCATTGTATAAATCCCCCCCCCCGTCCAAAAAAATTAAATATATTTTAACATAATAGAATTAATTTGTAACAACAACAGCAACTTTCATGCACCAAAAGAAAGTAAAAACAGTAAAACTTCAAAATCATTAAATACAACTTATATATAAAAAAACATTAAAAGGAACGTAGTGTTTCAGAGGTGGATAATAGTTAATTGTGTTTCTATAAATATAACAGCTCAATATGATGTCAGCGACATGAAGGTCAACACCATCATGTCACAAATTAACCAGACCGAAAACACACGACTGCGGCGTGTGTGTTATTCCTGAAGACAGAAGCAGCAGGAGGAGCAGCAGCTCCGCTTTCCTGCCTTTCACTGTCAAGGGGCTTCAACAATGCCAGCACCACCCTGTCAAACTAAATAAGCAGAAGTATAAGACCATAAATATATTTATATGCAAAATAGAACAGTGTGTCTTAAAAGCTCCTCTTAGGTGGACCACCACGCTGAGGTTTAACAGCATGTCTCCTTCAAGGGGCCCTATTGCTAATTTATGACCTTTGCATGTTTGCTAGTACAGCTGACACCATCCTAGGGAGATATGGGGATGAGCCAGGCCTCAGCGGAGCAAAAATTAGCCCAAAGGAGCGCGTCAGCGGAGTTGGAAGCGAGCGCCGAGCGGCCGCTGTGGTCCTGTCCCCTCTGCTTTGCCGTGCTTTCGTCAGTGGGCGAGCGTCGGGAAGAAGGACTAACTAGAATTCAATCTTGCAGCTCTGCACAAACAAACTCATGAATGATAATGGCTTGCTAATTGAAGGTACTGAAGCGATTCACTCCGCTGACTGTGGCGCTGCAAATGGAGTCCTCAGGGTAGTCATGGCGACAGGCACATGGAGACCTGACCTGAGTTGGTCTCAGATCAGTGTTTACATGCCCTCTCCTGAGTCCCAAGCCTCATATTTTTTCTATTCGCATGAATATTCACAAGGAAACTACTGTCAGTGATTATTTCACTGTTTGAAAAGTTACTTCAAGTGAAGGGTCGTCGTCATGCTGATTAGTACAAATAAGTCTGATATTGGATGTCCCAGACCTGTTTGCTTCATTTCCCTCATCACTTTCATCACAAGTAATGGATAAGAGTATATAAGTAGAACTGTGAAAACAAATATTGAATATATTTATCAACTATATAAATGTTATTTATTATGATCTATGTTCAAGTTATACTCTACCGACATGAATCATTATGAATAGATTTTTCTTGAAAATATTTAGCCCTAAACTGGCAGACAGAAACAAAAACTGGTAACTCTCACTTTCTATTCACTTTGATTCATGAAATGAGAACTTTTGTAGATGAAAAAGTCTTGTAATAATAATAATAATAATAATAGTAATTCTCTGAGGTTGACATTTTGAATTCCCCAGTCTTTCTATAAGTGCCATGTAAGGGGTCAAAAAGGTGAAATGAACCATTAGTTCAGGGTGTCGGGCATGTGGTAACTACAATCGAGCAACAATCTCCAGCTCTTGGAGAAGCCCAGACCTGCCCGGACAGGGCCGTCTGGGCTACCTGCCACCTGTCACTACGACCCAGACCCAGATAAGTGGAAGACGACGAGTACCAGTAATGGGTTGTCTGGATGTCACACTGTCTCTGCTGGATGTGTTTCACACAGTTTGTGCGCCGCTGTCTGTCGGTTGTATTGGGCGGCGGCCGTCAGCTGACCACTGAAATACAGGGGCGACTACAAAAAATATTTCTTCTTCCTTTCTTTCGACAATTGAGTGTTTTTTAAAGGCTGCTTTCATCCAGTGGATGTTACTTTACCATTTTAAAGGGCACATTCCACCCAGAAGTCCTTTCATCTGTTGTGTGTCTGCGGTCGACATCCCGTCACACTGTTCTCGGATTAGAAACGCCGTCTTCGCTTTGCACAGACCCGTTTTTCTCCAGTGCCACCCACAATGCCTCCGTGTTCACCTGTGGCATCGTGTTTGTTCCTGCGTGCTTCTATTCCTGTTGGATAGCTGTCAGTGAGCCGGCCAGTCTGACTAACTGTCTCTTTGTGTAACACAGCGGCTGCCGCTGCCTGTCTCACCGGCAAACCTGCTCGTCTGTCTGTTTGTACTGCCTTTTTTTTCTTTCTCAGAGGTTGTGCATCAGTGCTGGGTGGGATTAAATATGGGGAACATCCGTAGGAAAGACGCTCTTACATGTCATTATCCCTTTGGGGAGGCTCACCGTTATCCCACGGCAGAGAGACGCTCAGTAGGCGAGCCTGGAGAGTGTGACAGTCTGCAGGAAAACATTGCGACGATCATGGACGAGCCTGAAGGTGGGCGCAGCTCTTGTCTGTGCAAGCCTGGGGAAAAAAAATGGCAGTCTCACAACCTCAGACAGCGAGATCCATCCGCCTGCAGCTTCTAATCATAGCGAGCCCCATGCAAGAATACCTGGAATTAATTGAAACGTGTAAATTTAGCAACAGAATTGATAGCTGAAAATTGAACTCATCAGTCAATATTCCGCCCGAGGAGAAAGTGGAGAGATAGTTTCCCTGCTGGCCAAGCTGGCAGGAAATAAATCTGTGAAATAATAATAACGGGCAGATGATGTTCGTCATCTTTTTGTTGCTTCTTGTTAAAAAATGTTGCACTTATAGTCCTATGAACAAATTAATAGAGGGTAAATAAAGAGCATTTTTTTTTCTGCATGGACAGACACACAAGTTGTTTAGACTTTGTCCTGTTATTGACGCATACACGAGATGTTGTTTTCTGATTTTAACACAAACCGTATTCCAGTGTTTCCCTTTAATACACTGCTGCTACAGCACTTGAAATTATTGACCTTGTCAATGGAGTAGCGCAGGTACAACCTTGTTGTTTCTTGCACACACACACACACACACACACACACACACACACACTTGCTTGAACCTACTAATCCAAAAAGGCAGAATCCTGCTTCCAAAAATAACAGCTCGGATGAGATGGATGGAGGAGGATAGATTATTGTGGCTCTAATCTGAAAAGCTGACAATAAAACACATTTAAAGTGATTAAAGTGCTGTTATTGGCACGGGGGGTCAGTCAAAGCTCTGCACCTCACCTGTCTAACACAGTCTGCAGCGTAACACCACGTGTAGCAACAACCACACACGGACTGAGGCTGAGACGGGTCATTACATGAGTGAGAGCAAATAAATAAAAGTAAAGATGCTTTAGAGAAAAGAACAAAGTTTTGTGTGTGCTGGAGCCACAAATCACGGATTAAGTATCTCCCCTGTGCGGTGGTGTAGGTGTAAATAGAAACGTGTCCCAGAGGGAGATTCCCGGGACTGAACGCTTCCCATCCTGAGTGATGTCAAAGCACATTAGGCAATCTGAAGTCTTAAAGTATCGTCGTGGGGCTCTTGCCGATATTGCAGAAATGGAAGATGGGTAGCATTGAACATGGAAGCCTGCAGAAGTCCACGTTCATACCGCCCCCCCCCCTCCGCGCAACACACAAACGCACACACACACACACACACACACATCCCAGCTCATGTTAACAAGTTTTTGTGTGAGTCCCTAAGCTGCTGCAGCGTCACATCATCAAACATCTGCAGGCCATGTCAGCCACTCAACAGCTGCCACATCTTAGGAAATGATGAGAGAAACCTTCACGCTGTCACATTGTGACGGTGTCTGCCCAAAGAATTAGCCTGGTAGGTTTGATGCTTTGGCGTTCCATCGCCCTGTGTCCTCTGGAAGCATCGTCAGATCACATTAACACAGGGCTGAAACAAATGCTGCTCAATCCTCAATAGTAACGCGTTCGTCCTTCCCTCTCACAGTCTCTTTCTCTTCATTTTATCATGATTTCCACCCCTTTCTGTTTCTTGTCTTCTTTTCCAAATGTGTAAATTAAAAATGTTGGAGTTATGTTCCGAATTAATTTCTGACAGAAAACCGAGTTGTTTGTGTTCCACTTTCATCACAACATCGTAGGTTGGAAAAAGCCATTCTTGCACTAGTTCTTGGGTGATACACAATACGTTCTGTGTTGTTCCAAGTACAACTACACTGTAATAACATTCCCATTGACAACAAATCAAAGAGTCCCGAGTGTGTGAGTCAGTGAAATGGAATAAAAGACCTAAGTGATAGTTTATACTGACATAAAGCTGGATTCATGCTACTGACACACAGCCTACCTGAGCATCTGATGCTTTTGTGAGTGTTATACTCCTGCGATGGTCTTAGAACCTTATTAGAACCTCACTGGGTATAAGGAACAGAAATAACACCAACAATATTTACACATCAAAAACTGGCTTTTCTTAATAGATTTAACCAAATTAAACAGAATGTTTACACTGTTTGAACGCATACGCTTTTGGGATTTGTAGAAACTGGGATTAACTCTAAAGCACTTTCTCACCAACTCTTTTCTCTCTTCGCTAAAATAAGAACAGACAACACAAACTGAAATTCATCTACCCGTTCATCATCCAAACAAAAAGTCCATGATTTGGAAATGTTTGTTTGTTTGTCAGATTCACACTCACAGTCACACCCACAGGCAAGTTCAAGTAACCATTCTACCTGGCATCTTTTATTGGAGGTGGGAGGAAGGCGGAGTACCTGGAGTACAATGTCCCATTGTCACTATTATAAGTGAAATTATTGAAACAGGTCAATTATAGTTTCCACATTGAAATTCTGTTCGCGAGACGTAATATACTTCAACATGTGCAAAAATTAAAATCAACTTCAAATTATATGTAGTTATCAAAATAAATATCACATTATTTAGTTTTCCATTCCATTTTCATTCCATCTTTGCAGTTCCTCGTCAGTCTGCGTTCCATCATGGACTTGCAGATCTGATCTGATCTACTTTAATTATGCGTGATTTTTCGTTACAATTGTTCATGCAGCAGCAGCAGCAGCAGCAGCAGAAAAGCAGTAATTTGCATTATTTGTAGATGCTGTTTGTGATCTTAATTCCACCACAGGTCCAGTGGGAATCCCAGTGATTTGAATTGTACAGGCTGAATGGAGTCGTCAGCTTCACTGCGAACGGCGGCCCGAGGCTGCTCCCCTCCCTGCTGTCAGGCTCAGCAGGTCCCGCTGTGCTGCGTGTGGCTGCGGGGACAAGTGATACTCTTGTGACCCACATTTGCAAAGTAACTGATCCATTTCTTTCAGAACCGCTTTGTGGCTGCACTCCGGTCACTGCAGCGGTTTGTTGTGGGGCGAGAGCTGCAGCTGTATGCTCCAGTCTGGGAAATGAAGCATGAGAAACGGAAACCATGGGAGTGGGTTGATGGGATGCAGAGGAGAAAACACACTCAACACTTTGCAAATAACAGGAAGAACAACAACAAAAACAACAACAACAACAGGCAAATTACAGTTAAGTTGGACTGTTGTTGTTACATCTACATACAAAGATTAAATAATTTATCCAAAATAATGATGATGCTTCTTTCAGAAGTCCTAAAAGAACATTTTGACTGGACGCAACTTATTTTTTTGACCATAAACGACCTTACATGTAACATGGATAGAAAAAAAAGTGTCTCCAAAAAAGTGTGTTGTGTGAGTAGGTAGCAGTGAGAATGCTTTAGTACATATGCCAGGCCTGTGGGTGGCGCTGCAGTGCTGCCACAGACATACACCAAAAACCAAGAAGAAAAAATGGAGACTGAGCACAAAGTGGCTCTGGCGTCATCGGTTCAGGAAACATGCGTATGTACGTACAGAACTGCATTTAAAAGAACATTGACACAGAGTTTGACTGACACCCTGAGCCCGACCTCATCTTAACCCAACAATATTTAATCACATGTATCTATAGGGAGGTGAGTCCACACAATGTGCACTGGGATGATTATTCCAGATCTTCACCACTCACCAGCTTCTTTTCATTTCCACCAGTAATGATCTTTCCTCTTCTGTTTGCACAATCTCTAGCTTGCACATCTTAAGGGTTATTAAAGTGTCAATTATTCTTAATTAGACACCTGAAGGCAACAGCAAGGATTTGCGTCCATTCTCCTCCTCCCGCCCACCATGGCACCATAGGTTGTATGTGTGTGATCAGCCACCCCCACGTCGCACTGCTGTGGTCAAAGTGGTTGTCCAGGTAACATTTCCTTTCATCTGCACCTGTGCTGGTTCAGGAAAAGATGGACGAGTGTTTTGCCGCTAACTAGAAGAAGCTGGCCGACATCTCAGCAACTTACAATTATGTCGGTCAAAAAAAACAAAACAACAACCACTCTTTAGAGTGAAAATTAACCTGCAAGTCACCGAAAGCCGAAGGTTCTCCTCCTCATCTGTCCGTTTCCCATCATGAAAGCTGGTACTTACAAAAGAATTACACTCATGAGCAGCTTCAAATGTGAGTTTCATTTTTCAGACTTATTTCTGCCATCATGTCTTCTGATACATGACACTCTCATCACATTCTAATTTCAGTTAAAAGGAGAAATGAAGCCACTGCAGCATGCCTGACTTAGCGGTCAAGATAATATATGTACACCAGCGAGGGCTTTGAAGGCATCCACAGAGATAGACTGTGCCATCTCCCACTGTCCTCCTAAATATCAAACCAGGCAATGAATGTGACGAATTGCCCGTCGCCTCTGTCCTCCAGTTTTCATGCAAATAACATCATCGACAAACCTGACACTTAGCACATAATGAGAGGAGGGCGATGAAAGAGTGTGAGTGCAGGGGGGCGATAAGTGGGAGAACATTGTACGGAAAGAGATGAAATGATGAAAGAGAGAGAGAGAGAGAGTTAAAATGAAGAAAAGCAGAGGAGGGAGAATCAGAACAGAAGAAATATGGGCTCTTTCTGTAAATGGACACATTGGTGAGAGGAGATTGAACATGAACAACAGACCAAACACAGACTGACTTCACTTTCCACCTCCACACACCAGCCACGTGAATATTTATTAATGACCTCACACATTACAGTTAGCCTGGATATCCAGACCTAACGCCAACAAATGACAGAATTGCTCACAAATTTTGTGGGCGGTGCTTAAGAGGAGGACGAATGAGCTGTGCCGTCGCAGTGGTTAAGTACACAACAAAGATGGCCTTTAAAAGACGAGGAAAAACCTCCTTTCACACTCCCCATCAAATTCCTCTTCCTCTAGGAGTATTTTGATCTGCACTCGTAGCCAGAGCCTACATCTCTCTAGATGTGGGTCTGGCTCTCCAGGCTGCATTATAGCTGTATTTCTTTTATTTTCTCATGGATCATAGGTTTGGCTGGTTCCGCTCTCCAGTGGATTCCTGCTTCTTATTGGTATGCGATGCAGTGACCCGCTGTGGCGCAGTCACAACAACCCCTTCCTGAAAAATACTCTTAATATTGTCATACGCTGACTGCCTGTTGAATCAATTTCATATCAAAAAAGCATCTCGTTGTGGAGATTAGCACTAAGTTTACATTTTTCTTCTGGCTTTCATCTGAGCAGAAAACATAAATGTCAGTTCTAAAAATGCATTAGGGAGACGGAGCCACTGCCAGCTCTGTTCACAACCTTTCAACTAAATTCATCAGCTGCACACAAACCAGCCTGCTCTCTGCTCCGTATGGATTTATCTGTGAGAGCAGAATATGGTGATTGGAACAGAGAGCATAAATTAAACACAAACTGCCTGCTTGTTCACCTGTAAGGCCGACCGATGTCCACTGATTGACTAGCGAGCCAATTTCCCTGATTGTGTGTGTGTGTGTGTGTGTGTGTGTGTGTGTGGAGGGGGGGTGTCTGTGATCCATAGAGGGCCACATTCACGACCTGCCCTCTGACGGTCAGGCTGCACTGACGCGAGCAGACTGTCCTTGCTTGTTATAATTGTTTGATTTATAGCTGACATACAAAAATAAAACATGTGGAGAGCGGAGCCAATTACAGAGCCACATGTCAGACCTCTGTCAACTTCCCGTGGCAACAACATGAGCCATGCTGGCCTTGATTCATTAATGACTCAGATTATTATCCATTCGGGTCCAGTTAGTGCCTGGTTCTGTTCGGGCGCTACATGAAACACTGGTTTGGAAGAAAGCAAAGTTTGTGTCTGAAGAAATGTGGCTCCATGTCTGGTAAAAGGTGAAATACCCCACATATTTCAGTTTTTTCAATGTTTTGATATGCAATTGGAATCTTTCAAAGTCAGCGATAGTCAAGTAGAGCTGAACACTATTTCTATATTTCAGATGTGACACATGATGTCACACATGCAAATAAAAAGTAGGATTATATTTCTTGGCTTCTGTACCACATGTTTTCTTACATCCAATGTTGGAGTGAAAAGAAGAGGAACAAATTGTCACTTTCATTCATTCAAAACATTAATTTATACACATTTTTTATGATCAAATACTAATTATTATAATTATTATTGTTCTCAGGCTGTCTTACTGGTTTGTGGACAATTTTCTCACTTTCTCACAAATTTTCCTTAATACAGTTTACAAGTCGATAGCCTCGAAGTATTTTCAGGTAAATTGTACTATTAGGATTAAAGAAAGGAAACATTCTGGTTGAAACCTGAACCGACATTGCTGTTGAAAAAAATGTAATATATAATATTATATATGTTTAGAACATGACATGATGTCGTTTATGTGCAGAATGTAAATGTAGCTCTGCAATGCTGCATTTAAAAATGACACATTTCATGAAGGAATCAGTGTCATTAAATACATTTCCATGGTCAAACTTTGGTGTATTTACATTCAGGAAGTGTTCACCATTAAATGGGTTCAGCAAAGCGAACGTGTGCGGGGGTTTGGACCTTAAGGGTCTTGGGGTGATCGAGGCTATCAGCAGTCCACCCGTGTGTAATTGATATGGCTGCTGTGTGCGCTGGTGTGGCTAATAGGGCAAATGGTGGGAGAGGTGATGGAGCTGGCTGGCGGGGAAATGGGGTCATTGTGTGTCACATCCCTGCGCGTGTAATCTACAGTGCGATCCACGCCTTTGTGTTTCTTTATGAGACATGCTTTGACTCACCGTGGCACTTTTTAATTGCCTCATCTTTCTGAATCATTATTAGTTACACAACTAATATAATCTGTATCATGCCTGTGTGTGTGTCTCTGTGTGTATGTGTGTGTGTTGCTTGCAAGCTACTCTTGAGTGTGAGTGACAGGAGGAGATAGCGAAAGTAAGCTCGCGACTTTGGCGTGAGTGTTCACGTGAAAAATGTGTCAGAGGATTCTTTGCTAATCTGTGCGTTAGAGGAATTTGTGTGAAATACACCCACTGCAAAGATGCGCAGCGGATCAGGTGGTCAAGTGACGCCGCCGCTGCATTTACATGATCAATGCCTGCTGCAAACTGTGTGTGTGTGTATCTCTGTGTCCATCAGCTGTGTCTGTATGTGTGTGTGTGTGTGTATGTGGACCTCTTTTAATTGTTGCCATGGAAACAGAGTGCTTCAAGTCCAAGTCTCTCTCTCCCTCCCTCTCTCTCTCTCTCTCTCTCTCCCTCTCTCTCTCTCCTCATCTTCTGTCACTCCTTTTTTCTTCTCTTGGCATGTTCTCGTCTTCGCTTTCTTTCATCTTTCTTGTGTCTCACCAAGGTCCTCTTTGGTTTACACTGTCTTTCCCTTGTTTCC
>CAAKHB010006050.1:0-10300 GCA_901007665.1 Aeoliscus strigatus | reverse complement strand
ACATAGTTAATCCTGCTTTTAGTTTTCCTACTTCGATGTTTGTCCCCCTGTGGACCTTTCACAGGCACTTTACTCGGCCCCTCGTTGGCCTCATTAGCCTTATCGCTACCTGCCTCCACCCTGATTCACAGGTGGAGATGGAACGAGCCGCTATCTATTCATAGGCTGAGATGAGTCGGTGCTGAGGAGAGGAGAGGAAAGGAGAGGGGGACAAGAGAGGAGGAGTGGAAACTTGTTGAAACTACCCAATCACCTCTTGTGTTTCACACCTCTGCGTCCTTTGTCCGGTTCCAACCTTCCTCGCATCCTGTTCCTGCAGACAGGTGGTGAATTGACCCTGTAAACAGCCACAGATCCAGTTCATGCAACACTCTGCGTGTTCCTGTGAACAAATAATTCAGCGAGACCTCACTTTGTCTTTATTCACACACTGCAAGTCACAATATCCAGAGGACATTCAAAGCTGATGCGAGAAGTTTTGTAGAAAACCCAACAGCATCCATTTCCTTCCTTGAATCACTGCAAACAAACACAACCGTTACTGAACGCTATGCTAGCCACGGCTATGTCCCATTTCTTTTCTCAGTGTCTAGATCGTGTCTGAAACAGGATTGTTCCACTTTATCACATAACTACAACTATCACACTGTAATACTACTAAAAAAAAAACTGTGTTTTTTTTTTTCTCTGTGTGCATCGTAATGAAGCTGCAGGAAAATTTTCATTTCCCCTGTGGTCAATTTCCTTCCAATTCTTTGGTTAAAGAGTCAACACAAACTGCATCTCTGTGAACCATTTGACTTTACTGTTTAGTTCCAAGTGACAAAGCCTGGTGTTTGTGATTTATTTCAAATGTGTTAAACTATCCTTCATTTCAGTACTAAGAAGGCTACAGAGACAACACATAATCTAATGCTATAATTAAAAATATGTCCAGTACGACCCAGATACTGGATGTGAGCAAAGTGAGAAACAACGTATGTTGTGACAGAAAAAAAATACATCATCAGTCATAATATTTCAAGAAGCAGGTTTAATTTTGTCTTCATTTTCCTGCTTAGTTTTCAGTTTCATACTATTTACCTATGTGAAATAACATGTACTCATCTGTATGTCATTCCCACACTTTTAGGTTTGTGAATACACACTAAATAGCCCTTTTCATCTCAGATATTCCTATTTTTCTTTCACGAGTTTACTTTCTTTTGGGAAAAAAAAATCCAGGTGATTGTGTGTAGATTCATCACCACAGACGTATTCCAGAGGTTGAAGATATTTTAAACAAAAAACAAAACAACACAGAATAGATCTTTTTGCTCAACCCCATTCTGTCTCATTGCATCTGTCCCTCTTTTTTTATCTCAGCTGCACATGTGCTCTCTCTCTCTCTCTCTCTCTCTTTCTCCATCTCTCATCGCTCTCTCTCGCTCACGTCATGTGAGTTGAGTTGAGGTGAGCTCCTGTGATGAATGTAAATGCTGCCCCTCCCCTCTCGTGTTCTCCTAAATTACAGCACCACCATCTCCTCTTTAAGTCCTCACTCCCGCTGTCTGTCTACATTTACCCAACAACTCTGCAGTTCGTCCTCACACATCGACTGCGGCAATCTGCCTGGCCTCCAGCATCCAGGCAAACACATTTACAGATACAGTACACAAACGTATGAGTCAGACGTGACGAACAGACAATACTGAGAGAGCAGAACTACATTTCAATGTGGAGACATTCACTGCAATCTGTCAGGGTGTGTGTGTGTGTGTGCATGATATGATATAATAATGATAATAATTATAATTATTATTATAGAAATCTGATATATAGCTAAAACGTATACAATAAAATAGTATAATATACACACATTATATGCTGTACACTGTACACAGTATTGTACATATTATATACATATTGAATCTTGTGCCACAGATGAAAGACGCAGAGGCTGACCTCAGTCTGAGGTCTGGGACCTTCAGCTCCGACCACCAACTCTACATTCTTTACAAGAATGTGTTCAGAAGCACTTTACAGAATGAACTGTTCTGAACAGGTGAAGATGTTATAAGCTAAAAGACTATAAGTCTACAATCACTGGAGCACATGTTCTGGATTGAGGAGTAAAATTTTAAATATTTGCCTCTAACAGAAGGCATTTCGTTCGCCTGAGGGCTGGGGGGCTACAAATATGAGTATCTGCAGTCAGCAGTGAGGCAGGTGTAAGTTCCCTCTAGGTTTGGAGCTGTATCTCTCCAAAAGAGAAAAAGTAGAAGCAGATTTTCATCCATCTGGCAGCCAAATTAGGGAGACTGGTGCCAAATTAATTCTTCAGCTCAACAACGACCCCAAACATGCAGTCTGAGTCATGACAAATTATCTTCACTGTCAAAAAGAGTCCTGGAATAAATAAACGTCACTACGCCCCAATCGTCCAATCAGACGCCTCGAAAATCTGTGTGGATTTCTCAAGGAGATGATGCACCTGTCTTAAAGGCAAATGGCTGCATCATACACACATTACTTTAAAGTAGATGTTTTTTATGAAGGAAACTAGGACTTGACAACAGTCCATTAAGATGATTGACCTTTTTTACATCTCACAACTGGCAGGATTGATATACAATTTACTGCAAATTATAGATGTCACTGTTTGTTAGCACAACTGTGCCAAAGCTGACAAGAGAATTTTGAATGTGAACTCCCTCAGAGTGAAAATATCTCAAACTCTTCTCCTTCACACAGTGTGATCATTGTTTATTCCTGGTAAGTACCAGTGGAATACAGGCAGGAGATGGTGATCAGAGGAACAAACCCATTAGTCGTCTCCCCTCAACACCGATGAGCACCGAGGTTCTGTGCTCTTCATCATTTGCTCAGAGAGCAGAGTGCTTGGCTCTCAACGACAATATGTGTCCGTATATCACTGACAAATGCAGTGATCGAGCGCAGCTTCTGGTCGTGTAAGTGAACGTGTGTCAGTGGCGAATCTTGTGCGTGTGCCGAGTAAACCCAACGCCCTTCTGATTAGCATGTTTATTATCCCCATGTAACCTGATACATCATTGTGACGGAAATAAGATTACAAAGGAAGTTCTTTTTGTGTAAGGATTTATTTTTCAAATAAATAAAATTAAATTAGATAAAATTTTAATATTTTGGTGGAAATAAAGTTCTGAATCATATTTTACAAAATGGACAAGCATTATATTAAATATTGTACATTTAAAAAAGTATGTGGTCTCAAACAAGGTTTGAAATAACTTAATGAGGACTGAATCAATCATCACTTGTGTGTGTGTGTCTGAATATTAGTGACTGTTGTGATTATTGTACCATTGGTAGTTTTGTATTGTACCAGCACTGTCTTAAGGATCAATTTCTACAGTCTGATTTGACTTTGTCAGCCCCTCCAACTTACACCAAGGTCACTGGGTCTGATGAGAATGTAAGAGCATCCCACTGACACTGGATTCTCACCTGGTGGTGGATAAGAGCCAGCTGATAGGAGCTCCTCTGCTGTGTGCCGAGTCTGCAACATGCTACAGTTGAAGTACTATCTCAGAAAGTTACGCCGGCAACAAATGTGTGTGTGGTGTGATTCATACATGGCGCCGGATGAAACCTGTCAAAAAAACATCCAGCAGCATTTGCAAGGTAAATACAGAGAACATCTGAAGGGTCTCATGAATCCCTCCCGACCGTCTCAATTGACCCTGAATCGTCCAACTCTCTGCAATGACTGGTGCTTCATGGCAAAGCAGCTGTATTTCTACAGTGTGTTTCAGGCACAGTGTGCGTTACCATTGGAAACATGAATACATTTGAAACACAGTTTATAACAAAAAATTATAAAACAAGATAAATTGGAATAGAAGTGGAACGCCGTCACGCCAACAAAATTTAGAATTCCAAACATTTTAGAGAGAAAGAAAGCAAAAAGCTACATTTAAATAGAGCCTAAATATAAAAAAAAGTCAAGGGTAAAATAATGTTTTAACAGAAGACACAATAGAAAAGTCCTTTAGAAGAGCTCATCCATAAGCATGTGGAAAGAGAAATGTTTTAACCTGGACTTAAAAACATTCTCATTTGGGGTTGATTCCAGTTTGTTCCATCTTTGTGCAGCATCACCGCTCAATGCTCCGTTACCGTGTTTATATCCTATTAACAGATCATCAATGTATTTGGGTCTGTCTTTTCTAGACCAGTAGCAGAACTAAAGAAGTAAACTCGATTCTACAGCTTCCGTATGTCAATACCACGGAACGGTTTTGTCCTCTGTTCACGAAATGGCTCCTGTGAGGGGACTATTATCTTCCTGAAATATGACGACATCATGACAGACTTACATTTTCACCTTGGAGTGTGGCACAACGGCCCCATATACAGCGCTGTGCCTCTTACGTGTCTGTGCCGGCCAATAATTTGACCAAACGGCTCCCTGCAGATGGTTGCATGTGTGTTATAGATCCAGCACAAAGTTCCACGGTTGGCCGTAAACCTTGAGCTTTGCTTTCAGGGAATAATGCAGAGAGAACAACTGCACACCTCCGGTTTATGTGTATCACCAAGTGCTGTTTCCCTTTCTCTGCATGGTGTGAAGCAAGTTGTTAATCTCAGCTGCAGTTTTCCTGGATTCTCTTCTGGATTCTCTTCTGGATTCTCTTCTCTTCATAGTGTTCATACACACTGAGTCACCAAATTTTCTACAAAAAACAACAACAACAATGCCGCGAGTGGTCGTTGTGCATCTTCGGATGGTTAATCTTTAATCTTTAAGTTCTTCTCTAAGTTTTGTGTAAGTTACTTACACAAATCATGTGGAACAGTAACCTGAAGGGTTAGACGGTACTAATACTGCGTTCCAGTTGCAGTGGGCTGTGGACAGGAAGTTGCAAACGGAGCTCTTTCCTTACCGCGGATATCTGACCTATATCTTGATCTAACCAAAAGACCTGGTACAAACAGTTAATTCTGACAGATGATACTGTGCCACTGCCACCATATTGCATTCTGAGTTTGGGCTCCTCAGAGTTGGACCGAGTTACAGGTCAGATATCCAAGGTAAGGGAGGCGCTCAGCACTTCCTGTCTGCAGCTCAGACAATGACTCAGACTTTGGCATCTTGTTTCACTCAACACAGTTTACTCTTTGTGAAACAAATGACACATACTTCATGATGTTTCTGACCAAAGCACAGAACCATTTCTCACATGCACCTGACTCCAACTGTGCTGAACAGTGACAGTCTGCTCCTGTACGGAGCACGTTCTGGTATTAACATCCTGATTGTCGCTGCAAGACGCCTGATAACATTTCCAGCGTGTGCAGATGGCCTCATAGTGAGTCACTGTGTGTTCTCGCCTGTGGAGCTCCAGCACATTCTCACGAGGAGTTCAGGCAGTAACGATGGTAACTTCAGTCAGCCTCCAATCACAGGCATCAAGGCTGCATGATTAAATGTAAATGTGATAGCAGAGCATGATGTATTGTGCCAGCGTTTCGTTTCTATGTGCTCTACAAACCTTTTCTAAGCCATGATATGTTTTATTTTCATACCTTTGCAATAAAAGTGCTTGTGTTTTTATTCATTTATTCATTTATTTATGTTTAAAGATCTGGCATATCTGGAGTGAAAGCTTTTCAACATTTGTGTGTTTGGTCTCTTGGCAATAAAGGGCCAAATAAATAAATAAAATCACATTATATTTTGAGATGAGATTCAGTGATATGCAGAAGGTTATGAACAAGCTGTGTTTGGCTCTTTGGCCCTGCAGTGGAAACTGGGTTATTGTCGCTGAAGCCCCGGAGCGAAGCAGAGAGCGAGCAACATGCCTGCTGCCTACAGTAATATCAACATGCTGTCTAGTATCAGGGCTTAGAGAGCGTAATCATGCATATTGCAGCTCATATCACAGCATTGCATATGTACATTCTCTTCTTCCTCAAGCTTGACTTTTTGTCAGAGAGACTATTTACATTTTTTCTACAGTGGCCCCGATTTCGATGAGAATACATCAAGTAAAATGCAATATTATCTGTCATAACTCAGCAAATACTAGCACAGTTTTGCAGGAGTCAGAAAAAGAAAAAGATGAAATCTGTATGTACGTATGTGTATCTGTATGTGCCTTCACTCGACTCACTTTTGTATATCTACTATCTCTGAAGTGTTCCTTTGACCTCTTGTGTCCGTTTGCTCTCATAGACAAAGTAGGAATATACCTCTGTTGTGTTTTTTTGGGCGTGGGTTTGTATAGATACATTTTGATAAAACAACAACATTGCTTTCATACTTCAACTCATTAAGGCATACAGACGTCTGTATTTCCGACATCCCCTCACAGCACAATCTTCAGTGCAACCTTCAAGACAACACGTTTGGATATGCTGTCACCTGGTTGGCTGAGGCGTTCTCAGCACACGAAGGTATCAAACCCCCTCCCATCTGGCGTGAAGAAGATGCGCTGTGTGGCAGAGTTGCAACGAGATGGCTGAACTGACACGGTCAGATATCAGGCTGTTGCAGACACTGTTGATGTATATACACCAGGAAATCAATTAAACCTCATGATAATATCCCGTTGTGTTTCTGCTTTGTGGATGGTTAGGGAGGGGAGTAGCCATAGAAACAGGAAAGAGACGTCCAAGGATATTTCAACCACCCATTAATATAATCATCTGGGCGGTGTCCTGACCAAAGCTGAGACCAAACTCACACCTTTGTCTGGAGAGTTGGCTGGTGTGTGTGAGGGCGTCAGCAGAACACGGAGTCCATTTCTACAAGCAGGATGAGGCCCTGCTGCTTCCGACGGCGGCGGCAGCGATGGCAGAGAGTGATTTGGATACATCTGTATGAATCTGAGTTCCTGTGTGGGCAGCAGGATGTGAGTTGAGGTGTGAGTTTGATGATGTGTGTGTCAGTAGCTGTGTATGCGTGTGTGTGTGTGTGTGTGTGTAGTTGGATGTAAAAATCCGTGCGTGCGCACACACACACACACACACACACGCTGGGGGCGTGTTTATCAGTGTTCCATCTGTGTGTGTGTGTGTGTGTGCTCCACACAAGTGGTGAGTAGCATCTCTTTTTGTTCCACACTAATGGCATCCTTAACGCGGCTGTTACGATGGAAACCACGTTGCCACGGAAACGCAGCCTGTCTCTGTGAATTAGAAGTATTTCACTCCCTCTCTTAGCCTCTCTCAACCTCTTTCTATCGCACACTCCCTCCCTCCCTCTGTGAGCATCCTCAACCTTCTCCGTCCTATTTACCTTTCCCCCGTTCTCTTTTCGTTCTGTCTCTTCATCCCAGTCGCTCTGCTCCACCTGTCTACCCCTAAACCTGACAGTGCAGCAGCTGACGCCTAAAGAGAGCTGTGCATGAACATGAAAAAGCGAGGCGCAGACTGACAAGGAGAACAGAGGAGGTGGAGAGAGAGTGAGAGTGAAAAGACGAGCAGGAGTGGATTTTTATGTGAAGGAAAAAAAATCTTAGCGTGGAGGAAAGGTGGGTGGATGGATAGAGGGATGTGATGGAAGGGTTTGAGGATGGGAAAGAGGGAAATTTAAGTGGGTGTTCGTGTGAAATAACATGGTGCAGGAGCATTGCATGCAGAACACAAACTGACTGACCCAAAGTACGTGAACATCTGACTTGTAGTTCTGACCAATACTAGGTGATGGGTCTCCACCAGCAGCGCTGTGTGAAAAAACAAACAACCTGAAACCCTCACACACACACACACACACCCTCAACTCTTTGCGATCGGACCCATCTGCATAATGAGCCGAAGGGAAATCAAGACAGTGGATGTAGCGCAGATGTAGCTATAATTGCTGAGAAAAAAAAAGTTCTGACAAAGGTGGGCGACAAATAGAAAATCAAAAAGGCTAAACTGTTCACATGGTCATTATGGAAACATGGTGAGGACATGGTGAGGACCAGCATGTGCCAACAACATGTCATTTCCAAACTGTTATGCAACAATCACAAGGTTTCATGTTCAAGACACTGGAACTTCTTCATAACATGATAATAAACGGTCAATAACGTAAAGGACCGGATCTTGTGCACATAGAAAATGATTTTGTTTGAAATAAAGGTGAATTCAGCTGTGACGCTCACATGTCACAGTTGACAGTGAGTTTATATGAGTGTTGGAATAGAGAGAAATAGAGCACGTCGAGAGAGTCTGAGCCCTGTTCCACATATGGATGGAATAAAAGTCAGGGTGAGAAAACAGAGAAAATGAGAAGGCGGGAGAAAGAGAGCAAGAGAGGAAAGATTGATTATGTTCTCCTAAGTGCTCTCGGCATTATTGGAACGGTACTGTCCTCCCAAACCAGGCAATTTGAATTAACAGGCCGAGTGATTGAGAGGGGGAACATGGGGAGGCAGGACGAAGGGGGAGGATAGTGGGAACGAATGAGGGGAGGAGAGGGCGGGTTGGCAGGGAGACAGAGAGGGAGAGTGGGGGTCTGGAGGGAGGACAGAGATAGAATAACTGGGTTCAAAAGTAGGACAGAGAGAGAGATGGCAAGAGACAAAGAGAAAAAAGCACGAGACAGAAAGAGCATTGGGGTTGGAGAAGACAAGCCAAATTGGAAGTCAACATGCTAAACTGGACTTTATGAATTCCAGCTGGGTGCTGTGCATAATAATCCATTTGGAGGATAATGACTTTAAGAAATTCTGCTTGAACTATTCAATGCTGAATCGTCTGACGAACAAAAGCATTTGGGGAATACATGTAATCCAATCAGGAAGAGAGTGTCAGAGACAAGGCCTGACTGGGTTTGAAGAAAGTTCTGGTAAAAATAGGAAGGGTGTATCACCAGGAGACACGGATGAAGAGGAAAGTTAAGGACACACGAGCGACGAAGGCGGAGGGGAAACGAGGGGCGTGTGTGAGTGTGTGTGCATCCTGATAGTGACGGACACAGCAGATCGTTGCTGTGTCACTTCGGTCTTTGTTTCCGTTTCAATGACGTGTACGCACACAACTGTTTGATTTGTCATCAGTGGGAATGTTGTTACCGTGAAGGTGTACGTGGAATACCACGGACTGAAGGAGAGGAGCGGTGGCTCTGAGATGAGTGGTGTATGTGGTTGTCCTGAATCCTGCCTCAGCGTAGTGGCAGAGGAGCATCATATTTTGCTGTAGCAACGATAACAGGCTTCCCCAGCATGTCGTCCACCAGCGTGGATGTTGCTTGGAGACGTCGGGGGAAGAGTTCCAAGGCTAAAGGTCAAAGGGTGAGGTGATGATGACATCGATACACTAAGTATGGGATTTGCTCTCCAGATGCGAAGGCGAGGGCGTCATTCTCTACTTTTTCACCCTGAGACCAGGTTTCAAAAGAGTGTGTTGACAGGATCCGGTCGATGCAACACGGGCAATTTACACAAAGAAAGTGTGTCTGTGTCTGTGTGGACATGGCTATAGTCCGATCATTGTTTCTGTTCATGAAAATGTGATTGATTCCAAGCAGTTCCTCCCAAAATACGTTGCTCAGCCCTGAGCATGTTCTCATTTTCAGTGCTCACCTTTGCCTCACGCACAGAGCATGAGAGCAGTTTTGTGCGTCATGTGTTCGGATATTCGTCATGTCCCAGCTGGTTTGTTCCGTTTGTTTGCTGGATTTTTGGCCATTGTATCTACAGTTTGGACACAGATGTGTTTTCCTCTTTGAAGCCCCGTGAGTTGTCTCAGGTCGCTTTGAACTTTTCCTGAATCAAAGCTCACAACGCCTGTCCTGTTTCATCACCAACAAATGCTGCTAGTTGGCATCAGATAAGCTGTGACCTCACTTTGTTGCTGTGATTATCACCACCTCTAATGTTTTGTATTCATTACCATTTTACCTCTTTACAAAACGTATCAGAGGTGGGTTTTTTTTAATTTTGAAGGCAATCCTGTTTTTATTTTTTCCTCCCTGAAGTGTGCAGTGTCAACTTCCTTTCACAGATGCTCTCAGGACCCCACTAGTGCCTGCAGGAACGTTAGCCTGGTGTAAACTATTAAAAAGATGGCCACTTTATTTTTTTCTTTGTAAGCTCATGACATGGGCGAATGATATGCAACAGCGAACACTTGACTGAATGTATTTACTCCCATTCTTCGGTGTTCTGTTGCAGAATATGCTGGGAAAGAAATGTCTTTCCTCTGTCCTTTAAAGCATCCTCGGTGTGTGTGCAGGCACGTGTGTGTATGCAGGCACCTGTCTGTGCATGTGCAGGCTTATGTGTGTGTGTGTGTGTGTGTGTGTGTGTGTGTGTGTGTGTGTGTGTGTGTGTGTGTGTGTGCA